>JAGXCT010034781.1:0-49242 GCA_022495035.1 Philopotamus ludificatus
CTAATCGGGTTTAAACACATCAACACGGTTTTTTTAAATTTAGAGAACAAATATTGAATTTTTCTATATTTTTTTTTGCTTTTTTTACATGGTTCTTGATCGAACGTATCTACCATTTAAAAAAAGAGTTCAGTGTAAATACAGAGTGTCTCAAACATGAATACATTGCTGCCAATTATTTGAATTTACTGCAAGAATCTGTTTTATCACGTATTCGGGAGGACATTGGTGAAGATGGCAATTTTCTTTTCAGCGGAATAGAGCATCTCCATACTATAATCGTGATGTAAGAGCATATCTTGATAAGAATCTTCCAAACTTTAGGCTACAGGCTTGGGCGGAGAGGTCACATAGAATACCCTGCCCGTTCTCCAGAACTTACGCCAATGGACTTTTTCTTGTGGAAATACATTAAAAAGGAACCAGAAAACCGACGACAGTAGAAGAATTGAAAGCCTCAATTGAGCAAGAATGCACCACAACACCTAATGAAATGTTTGAAGTTTATGAATCCAATAGCCCTCCTTTATCAGCAGTGTATTGGCAGTAATATGAATAGTTTTGAATGGGAGGAAAAGTTACACATTTTATTAAGATTCTTTTGCAATTTAAATAATAATTACATGTGAATAAAGATTGAAGTTATAATCGCTTAAACACTATGGGCAAAATGCCGAAAATAATATACTTAAGATATCTGAGTTGAGACTTAAGACTAAAGTAAAACTGTTCGGCGCGAAATCTTTGGTAACGAGAAGCGTCGGATGGCGCACAAACCCAAACACATTGAGCCTCGTTTTAATCAGCTCCGGTATTAAATTCATACAAAATACATGTAGAAAATGACGTATTACCCGTAGAGCATAATATCATATTCCATTTAAGGAAATCAGTTTTCCACTAACAAGCCACAATCTTATTCGGCAGACGAGAGCGCCGCTTCTGATTAAGACAGCTCGGCTTGGCATAGCAATGTCACATGTCAAAGCAATTTAGTAGCGCAGGATGAGGTGAGGATGGGGTAGTGTGAGCCGAGCGGGGGGGTTGATGGTAGGGATATATAATTTTACCTGTCGTATCGGAGATTACACAAGGTGAATAAACATGATCGGCATCCCTACAACTCCCACAGGGCTCCCAGGATCTAATCAGCCGATATGCAAATAATCATAAGCGCATATACCCGCAGGAACAAAGGCCCGACTATTAATTCCGAATATTGATTGAATTTGTCAGCGAAAAACAATGCGATAGAATCGACATGCGATATTCGTCCACAAAAATTCATTGAAAATTAAATGATTAATATTAAAATGGCGTAAATATACCGGGAAAGATCCTACCACACACACACACACTCGACATTGATGGCCAATTTTTCCAATTTGCGGATAATGACAGCCCCTGATAGACACACGCGGGGCGTGGGATGAAAGCCAAAGTCTCCGTTTTCCCTGGAAATTTTCTTTTTCCCATCTCTCCCTTTTCCGGATTAACGACAGAGAGAAGCCGAAGGATACGTCTACCTGGATGTGTTTTGGGTTATTATGAAAAATTACGTTTAAAATGTCTTCTCCAAAGGATCGGGAATAAGCGAACAAATCGCACAAAATTTTTGTCCACTCCAGAAAACAATTTTAACATTTAATATAATATACATAAATATATATGTACTTCCACGGAAGGATACGCAATATAATTCACAACACTACCGACGAGGAATCCTTATAAGATACCAATTACCGAGCGGTAACCTTCGATGCCTTCAAACACGACATGTTAAATATAGAGATCAGAAAATCAATAACTAATTTGTCACATACGTACGTACATACGCAAAATATAATTTAGCAACAAAATTGTGGGATGCGTAAAGCATGAAATGATACATTTCCGTACATTATAATAATAAAATTGCGCGAAAATCTAAGAATTTTTAATGGAATGAACACAATTCATTTTTAAAATAAAAAAAATGTGTACAAAAACATAGCCTTTTCATACTGGATTAAAGTTTCCTTATCTGATTATAACAATTTGGAAAATTGTCCGACAAAAAATCCATAGCTATTATTATGAATGGCCTAATTTTCAATTTAATAATTCTGCTGTGTACAATGGATTTTCACTTATCGTGAAGCCTAATGTAGATTTTATTATCATAGTTTTAATAAAAATAGTCTCGTTTTAATATAACTTGTGATACGAAAAAAAACATGATTTTCATTTTTTTTTCACAGATTAAAAAAAGCACGAAAATACTTTATTTTTACTTATATTTCTACGTTGTCCTTTTACACATTTTTTAAAAAAAATAAAAATATTAGGGGTATCATTTATTATTATTTAAATGGCCCTCTAACCTGAAGCGGGTCTTTGCCAACAAGGAGGACACTACGCGATCTCCACCAGAGATGTGTCCTTCTCAACTAATGAATCAATCTAAAATTGCAATGTATTCATGCAAATTAATTTTCATTGTCATCTTCAACTTTCTGCCAACCACTTTTTAAATCAAAAACTTTATATAAAAAATTCCCGTGACTTTGAATCAAAATACCTGTCAAAATTCTACCTCGTTAGCTGTTTTATTTTTTTTGTTTTTAAAAAAATGTTCCATCAACCGTAACAGATGGTAATCCGAAGATGCTAGATCTGGTGAATATGATAGATGCAATAAAGTGTTCCAACCGATATTATGAACTTTTTCGTGCTTTAACTAAAGGTTTTTCAATAGATCTGACCTCTTATGAGATAATCCTAATTCTTACTATATTTAAACAATTCAAAATAAATTATTCCTTTTGCATCTCTCCACACAGATAACACTCTTTAGATGCAGTCCGGCTTTCTGGGTTGAAATCGCTTATTATTAAAGGTTTGGTATTTGTTTTTTCTTCGCCACATTAGAGTATACAACCCATTGCTCATCTTCAGTAATTAAATCTCGAAGAGACCGGTGATATTGCTCTTTTTTTGCAATATTCTGCATATGTTGAGACGTTTTGCCTTGTTGCTATCCGACAAATCGTACGCAAACTATTTTTTTAGACATCTTTGGGTAGTAACCCGATCTTTTTAGCAAAGCCGTGCCGACGGGGTCTATTTGGGACCCTAACTTTTTGATTTTTCTCGAATAACTCTGTTAATTTAAATCTTACCAAATTATGAAGCATATCATGAATAACAATAAGATATAGATGCAAAATTTATCAATTTCTTGACTTGAAATGCTTGGTTTATTTCCCCTTATAAATAAACCCCCTTAGGACGACGGTTTGTTTCGCTGGGATGGGTCGGTTAAATCGTTTGCCGATAGTCATCGTTGAACCAGTCCAGTTTTTATAGGTTGAGCCCAAAAATCACCATGTAAACTCAACAATAATTCTTCTCGAAATTTAATATATGATGTTGCTATTCTTCCTTCTTGGGTTGCACGCTGTTTATACAGAATATAGGAATTCCATCCCCATCCCCCAGAAAAATTCCATTTCCTTCTTCGGGTTGAAGGAAATGTACATAAATCTTCCTTTGAATCCCACCGTCGATTCATCTACTGATAAATTTTCATCGGGAACAAAGTGTTCTCGAAATTTTCTTCCAGGTACATTAGGAAATTGTTCATCCTTTGAATTCTGGTTCTAAATTCTTGCGTAGCACTTGAGATTGTTTCTAAATGCAAAGACCAAAAAAATGCAAAAACCGTCTGCGTGGGAACCTTTTGTATCCTTCTCAGGTAGAAAGTTACACATTCCAATGCTCATAAAAACCATTGAATCCTCATCCCAGTATACCGCTACACTAAATACAAGTGAGAAAAAAATACCAATCTTTTCTATCACAAACTTTTTGTATTTAAGTCTAAAGAATAAATATTATATATAATCATTGATCTTCATTGTGTGCAATAACGAAAAAAATAAAAGCAACAATATTCACTTCTGTAGACACGGGATGTTTTTTCTCGCTCGCATCCGATACAATGTGTTAAGTGAGAGTGAAACGTATACTAGTGACTAAAGTATCAACCAAATTATGAAGCATATCATGAATAACAATAAGATATAGATGAAAAATTTATCAATTTCTTGACTTGAAATGCTTGGGGTCTATTTCCCCTTATAAATAAACCCCCTTGGGACGACGCGGTTTGTTTCGCTGGGATGGGTCGGTTAAATCGTTTGCCGATAGTCATCGTTGACTTTTGCTTCGATTTCAGTTCCCAAAGTCACTTCATTCACTTGACTACGCGTCCTCTTCCGGCTTCATTTTCCAAATCAATGTTTCCAGAGTTAAATGTTTTAACAAACGTTGGCATTTCCTGACATCCAATATAGCATAAAATATTCTCGTGGCATCACTGGCATTTTTTCATGTGAAACTGCATCACATCTCTCATATCCCATAATAAATAATGACAATAACGAACGTGATTTAAAAATAGTGATGGCATGTTATTAAAAAACATGGAAGGAAGTAATATAATTTCATATGTAAACATAATATTATATTCTTATTATTCTGGCCAGAAATTAAACAGAAAACACGTGTGTGAAGTAGATTTTCTAATGTTAAATAACATAAGTTCTAATCATAAATTACATTCATTGGAAAGGTGCAATGCACTAGACAAAGCCATATTCGGAAAACCTTTTTTTCCAGCTATGTATATATGTACATGGTTTGGTACTGATGAATGCAATTTAAAAATACAACAAAAGTAAACAGTACCTCCCCCGGTGCTCTCCGTCGAATAATCAATGCAGAGGTAAATGCTTTATATTGGAATTAATTCCTACATGCCTCCCAACGCCCCGCCGCTCCCTCCACTTACACATACACACGCATGCGGGCAACCCTTTGAGAGCAGAATTCATTTGGGATAATTGCTCATCAGCCCCATGGCAACCCTTGCACTTGCACCCCACGGATTGTGCATGCTGCATGATGGATCGTTACAGCAGCCGGGGAGATCATCGCCCTTCCCGGGCCTCTCTCGCTCGATAATTCCGCGCAAAATGCAAAACAACTTTGATGTTTCCGGATTTCGGGGGTGGGGCTTTCGGGGATTGTGACAGGAGATGGGGAGGGGATGCACAAACGGGAGCCGCCGTGCGCCCCCATCCCCCGCCCCGCTGCCACCGCACCCTCCCCGGGCGGGTTTCGGGTGGAAACGCAACCTGCTCGCACAATACAAGCGATTAATTTTAGTCGGTAGCATCCAAACCGCTCACAATGCCTACCCGCACGTTATCCAACAAAGGACAATGAAGGATAACCCAAAAAGCGGAACATTTTTTATACATTTCTAATAAATAAAACAAGCTCCTTTTCATTTTGAGTTCAATTCGGCAAAAATCCTTTTTTTTCTTGCGTCTTATGCAAAAAAGAGTTCGGATTGAAAAAAAAATATGAATACATCAAAGGTGACGTCACCCCTTTCAGGTGATCGCGGTGACAGACAGGCGGAGGGGACGCTCCTCATTTAGAAATAATATTTCCCGAAAATCCTGCATTGTAATTGGCCTCGTCTTCTTTGAGATCCAACAATATATTACCAATTCATACGCATCACATTGTTTCCAAGTGCTTTCAAAATGTATAACCTACGACAGGTCTGGGCAAACTATGGCACGCGGGAACCTATATTCTATTTATTTTTTTGCTTTTTTCTGCCTCTTGGCTCCGCTTTAACCCGTTCCCCCTCTGTCCAAAGAGATATTTATTAGAAAAATAATAAAAAAGAAGCATTTATAGGATTTGTTCTGATATCCGATTCAATAAAAGACATTATTTTTTTAAATGAATTAAAAAAACAAGGTTCCAGTTGTTTGATAAAAAATCTTTAGGCCAAAACGTCTGGCCCAGGAATTAAAAAAAATAATTAAATTGATTTGAAGAAATGGTCCATTAACTCCGTTAATCAATTGTTAAATAAGTTTGAACATATAATGTTTTTTATAAGAAACTTTTTAAAAAAATGAAATAAATAAGAAAATATCAAGATTTTTACAGCTAAAAGAATATATGGATTATTTTACATATTTACACATGTTTTTTTATATTGAAATAGGACTAAAAAACGCTTAACTGTGGAATAATATATTTTGGTATTCCCGATTCATAAATTTTGTATCACAAAAAATATTAATTGTATACAAAGTATTACCATGAGCCGCGTCAGGCATCAGTGACTGACACTAATAATAAGGTACTATCTAAGTAAAATAAGCCATTAAGTTATCATCCTTATATATAAATATGTACATACGATACAATTAAATTGACATAATGCTCAATTAAATTATTACAAAATATGTAATTTTATTGTCAATTATAGTAGATATTGTTTATCTAGAAGAATATTTTTATTTGCGGCCAGCCGTTTCAAATTTATATTGCGGCCCTTGTTAAACTACTAGTGCGGCCCTTTTTTTGCCTGACCTACAAGGTTTGATAAAAAAATACGCGGAATTTTAATTACTCTTGCGCTTTCTCTTGCTTATATTTTCCTCAATGTTCCCAAAACGTCATATTAGCAAGGTTTTTTTACTTTTAAAATACGAAAAAGTCGAAAGAGACCATGTGCGGCGAATATGGAGGTTTAGTTAGCATAACAATTTTGTTTTTAGTCTAAATTTCCATTTTTATATAAATAAAAAGCCAAAAAAAACACAAAAACAAGCGAATCGTTTTCAACAGCTAACAATAAAGTGAGACTACAATGTCAAGATACATAAGGTGTGGATTTGCAAACACAACAACAACAAAAATGGGATTATTTTATTTTTTATATGTATTATTTCTATACAATAACAAGTATTAAAGCAGTTTTTTACCAAAAAAAATGAATTAATTTGTTTTTAGACCTAAATCTTTATCAAAACTTTATCTTTATTGTACAGACGATGCTTGAAGAGGAAGAGGAGAAAATTGGTAATGTTTAATGAGTCACGTGCTATGAATAGAGCTAGCTATGCGAGCTTTTCTGTGGTGAATTTTCTTCCATCCTCTACTGCTATTTTTTTTAGATCATCATAATCAACCTCAGAATATATACTTATGTATTAAGATCTAGTCCAGAGAGAAATTCACCAACAGGTTGTAAAGTAAACCCCTGAATAGCATGTTTTAATACGCATTCTAACCATACATTATTCCAAAACGAGTATTTTTTTATGGAAAACACTTCTTTCAAAGCCGAATCGATTATTATCGCATAATGGATGATATCAAAATGATCGTTCTGACGAAAATTCATTGCATCTTTGAAACAGAGCTTTTGTGTGAGCGTTTTTTTAAAGCAGGCAGCGAAAAATATGTAAACTTTTTTCATTGAAATGTGACCAGACGAGCTTTAAAGCTTTAACAATTAGGTTAGTGAAATCTCCATTAGAGAATTTAATCTTTGATTGGATTGTTAATGGAAAAAAACAACACAGAACGAGGGTCAAGCCGATGCTAATTCTACTTGGAAAATCCATTATCTTTATTATGCACATCTGATGCGCTTAAACGTTTTCTTCTAGTGATGAAAAGGATTTTACATCTGTTAGTAAATCCCGTTAACTATGTCCGATTAGACGTCTATATAGAAAAAGGTTGCATTGAGTCCATTTTTTTGCATAAAAATCGATTTTTTTAATTAAAAGTGACACAAGTCGATCGTTAAAATAATAATTAAATATTTGCATTAGACGGCGATGTGACGAGAAAAGAATTTGCAATAAAACACGGCCGATATATATAAAAATAAATATTTATAATATGTATGGAATGCGCAGCTCGTGTTGACCGATGCGTTGTTTGTCCACAAAAAAAATTCTTCGTGGTCCGCACCATCACCTGTGTTTGATTTGACAATTACATAATTGCGAAAGCGACTGCATTTGTGAATCATGGATTGTTAAAACAAGAGACATTCCGCGGATCAGTGTGGAATTTTGAAAATCATTGACCCAGCTGCTGGCCGAACAATCGAGGCTGGCTAAATCCACAAACGCGTCGATAAATGCGAACGAAAAGTTTTTTAAAAAAAACGCGATAATTTCATTTTTAAATAAATGTAAAAAGTTCGTGACGGAAACGGCGCCATTCAAAGGGAATTTAAATACTTTTTTTTTTAAACATGTTTTGCGGATTCGCTTTTCTATAGGGTTTTTGTGGTTTAACGACATCTGTCGTTCTATTCTTGCACTTATTTGATTGTGTGCGGGTGTGACCTATAGCATTCGTGTGACGCATTTAACTTTACGCATGCAGAAAGCTTTCACTTCATACAAATGGACATTTCCCATCACCTGCATAATGGTCAAAAAAAGATTTTCTCTCCACGCGTGCATAAGAGCGAGCAGACCTAGATTTCAACATGCAAACCGCGTACAAAAACACTTTCTAATGAACGACATCTACGGCGGCCGTTTCCAAATCTTCCACCAAAATTTTAGAATGCACCAATTAATATGTGTATGTCGGATCGCGTTCAAATATACGCGGCTATCTCGGAGATGGGACGAAGTTAATCGTTGCATTCGCCAGGGCAAAGGGCAACGCGGACGACGCCATTAATAGCGACGGGTCAACAAAAGCGTTACAAATCTGCGGCAATTTATTACGAAGTCCCTCTCGTATGCAACGAACGATCTAGGTCGCCGGAAGAGTTAAAAATATTGCAGTCGGTTTAAAGGGCGATATTTCCAAACGGCGCTCGATTCGAATCGACGATCGTCGTTCTTTTGTTTCGGATTTGGCGGAAAAATTTGAATTTATTCGTCGGCGCCCACAGTTTGAGAGGCGTCGCGCGCGTGGGATATTGACCTGGATAGAGCGCGCAGCGTCCGAAATGCACCGAAATTCGTCCGCGGAAATTAATTTGGGCGCCGCTGGGCGATCGGGGGGGCCCGGCCCCGGGCGGCCGGCCCTGCCCTCGCCCTGCACAATCGATAACGCGCGACATTGCCCACCCGCGCCGATGCACTTTCCCTCTTCGCGCAAAACGGCGTCGCGAAAACAACAACAATAAACAATCCCCGTCGTTATCGCACATTTCGCAACGGCGGACGTCGGCCGAACGCGGAAATCGACCGAAAATCGGGGTCAACGCGCACTATCCCGCGTTACCGTGTCGACAGGGAAAATGCATCGGATGCACCGGTCGGGAAAATTCCCGACCGTCGCCGCAGTTCGAGCAAATTTTGACGTTCGACAGGGACGGGGGGTCGGGATCGTCTCGACGGACATATATATTAAATGCATAACAAAAATATCTGACCTGTCGCGAGTCAGTCGGCCGATTTGAATTCACTTTCCTTCTGGCGTATCCGCCGAGTGCAGTTTGGTTACTGTACCTGATCTCGGGGTTGCCATATCGCGCGCGCCATATTCACGAGCGCTACACTTTTCCGTCCGCTGCCTATAATTTTCAATTTTATATAACCATTTCAACAAATAAATCAATAAAAAATAAAATATCATTATTTGTTTAATACATCGCGTCAAATATATACGACATAAATAACATACATTTATAAAATAAAAAAAATATATATGCATTTATTTATTAAAAAGTAAATTAATTAATTTTATTATTGTTTACGATACATGCGACGATGAGTATTTTATTTATTGCGTTTTAATTCGATTAAAAATAATTTTGGCACGAATCTTTTTCATCGAGAGCGCGAACGGACGGATATGGTCATAGTTGTCGGCGTTAGGTGCGCTTCAGCTCCGTCGTCGGTCGGAGTTACGTGTTGTGCTCCCCAGCTGTCGCAGCCATGATGAACGCAGTGGCCCGGGCCGGCGCGCTGGCGCCCTTCATGCGCGGCAGCACGGCCGCCGTGGCCAGCGCAGCCCGAGCAGCGCCGCCCCGTGCCCGCCTCCACCGCGCCCCATCGCGGGCGCCGCCCTCAGCGCCACCACGCTCAGGGCCATGCACGCCACGCTGCCCGGCGCCCGCCTCGCCATCCGCTCGGGACCCGCAGGTCAGCTGTCACAAGTTACATAACCATCGCTCAGCAACGATCGACAACTGTCAAACTAGGGGGGCTGTGTCTCGGCCTCCGATCGATCGTCGCTTCATTCAACGTTTCATTGAAATCCTTCGCTCGCGTTTACATGATCGCCTCAAAGATTTTGGCCATAACCTCTCAATTGACTCACAACTGTCATGTCGCTTTATTTGACAGATAATTAAATTGATTAAAAATATATTTAATACATGAATTTTAAATGAATTTCTCTTCATAACTTGGTCCTTTATGCCTAAATTGCTTTTAAATTATTGCAGATTAAATTAATAATATCAAACGAGCGGACGATATGACATGTAAGCGCTCAACGGCTTATCTTCCTCAAATACTATTGGAATAAGTGCTGCCGTTATATTAACCGATCTATCACGGCGGCTCAAAACCAACGGCGTCGCCCTTACTATTTACTATTACCGTCGCACTAAATTCTCACAACACACTATTGCGTATAACATGTCTATTACGTTTCGCTCACCCTGGATGTACCTCGTACCGGATGCAAGCGAGAAAAAAACATTGAGCCTAATTTCTATTTTTTTTTCGCAATTGCAGACAATAAGGATGAATGATTATTTATAATATTTATTCTTTAGACCTTTTTAGACAAATAAAAAAAGTTTGTGTATTATATTAACTACAATAAAATACAATCTCATATTTGACCTCAATTATGGCCAAAGTTGATTGATATAAATGATCATATTCCCGCACGTTTACACATACAATTATTTTTATCGGTTTATAGAATATAACACATTAGAATCTTCTGTGTTCTTGCAACGTTAATCATAAGAAACATGAAATAAATCCGTCTTATTTTTTTTAAATACGTCTTATTAAATTCGTTCTGAAACAAAACTCTCTTTCCTTCGCCATATTTGCATTAAATAGATTTTATATAATAATTAATATAAATGTGTATTATTTTTTGTTTTCAGCTACGACTCAAATCCGATTCGCTCACACCGACGTTTCCATTCCGGATTTCGGTCATTATCGACGACCAGATACAGTAGATCCCAACAAAAAGAACGACAGTCATGAAGCGAGAACCGGCTTCACCTATTTAATTGCCGGAGGTATATATCCTACATTTCATCTCGTTGAATATTTAATTGATTGATTTAATTATATATCGTATGATTACTTTTTTGATATCAGGCGGTGCTGTGGCTGCTATATACGGTGCAAAGAGCACAGTGCACTATTTCGTTAAATTTTTAAGTGCATCCGCTGACGTTTTGGCTTTAGCTAAGATTGAAGTTAACATTGGAGCCATTCCGGAAGGAAAATCCGTAACATTTAAATGGAGAGGAAAGCCTTTGTTCATTCGTCATAGGTAAATATCGTTCAAATTCAACCCGGATTTAATTGACTTGTATATCTTTTAATATTCCTATACAAAAGTACTAGTATTTGGTTTTAATATCGAGTCATATATAAAACTTGTTAGCTTCACATTGGAAATATATAATATTTTTTCAATTTTTGCGCTCTCAGACATGTGTATTAATAAATTATATATGTTTATATAAAATCGATTTGTGATTAATGGTGTTTATATGTTTTTATAGGACAGCGACCGAAATTTCCACCGAAGAGAGCGTAAACCCAGCTTCGTTACGTGATCCCGAACACGATTCTGTCCGAGTCAAGGATCCTAAGTGGTTGATCGTTCTCGGCGTTTGTACACATTTGGGATGCGTGCCGATAGCCAATGCCGGCGACTTTGGCGGTTATTACTGCCCATGCCACGGTAGCCATTACGACGCCTCCGGCAGAATACGCAAGGGGCCTGCGCCACTGAACTTGGAAGTGCCACCGTACACCTTCAGCTCTGACGGCAACGAAATCGTCGTAGGTTAAAAGAAATTTTAGTAAAATTTGTCACAATACGAAAACATTCGCATGTAATGTTAATTTGCTGGTGAAAATAAATTTTGTTGATAGTTTATTGATCGAAAGTATTTATTGTATTTTATTTTCGTCACCTTAGTATGGATATCTTACATTGTTCGATAACTCCACGATGCTATCAAATTATTTATTAATGAAATGTATATAATAAATTATTAAAAAAATTTAACCGATTTTTATTTACTTCATTTGTGTCGTTACTTCATCCGGTGTCGTAGCTTGAAGGTAATTACAATCAAATTATGATTGTCAGGTTCACCGCTACTGAGCACAGATATTACTCGGATGGGTAAAAAAATGAATTATCAAAAATATAAGCTGGAAATCGGGCAGCAGTGCTCTTCAGTATAAAAAATTATTGCGGTGCAGAGGGCAACGGGAACCACTGCTGTATATATTCTCATAAAAACCAGGTCCATGGTCCTCCATAAGGGGAATCCTGCACATGGTTACGTTCCTCAGACATGAGGGAAAGTGAATTAATAGTTTTTATAAAAAAAAAAGATATTTAATCGTTTCACGACAAAAAAATATAAAAGATAACCACAACTGAGCTAGTATCTAGATAGGTTAACCTTCTTGCCTTCTTGCCCCTGAGTCATCTTTATCCAACCTTTATATGGGTGAGTGGCGCTTTATTATCTTTGTTCTTTAATTCTTTATTCATCCATAGTTAAATAAATAAATTTGGAACTAGGCTTCATTATGCCTTATCGAAAGTTTCATCTTCTTCAGGTGCCTTGTCCGTTTTTGGACGTCGCCGATCTCCATGTTCTTGTTTTTTCATTATATAATTGTCAATTTATTGCGAGCTAGAACCATTCTGGAGCTCCCAAACCGTGCCAGTTGAAGTACTCAATTTTACTAGCTACTTCGCTGCAACTGCTCTCCAAGTCATTAATTGTCGTAGGCTCAGCCAACATTTTGACCAATTCTTCATTCAACGTGCGATCCTCCAATATTTCTTTGATATCTTGAATATCCATATCAAATCCTTCTCCACCAACACCACGACAAATGTTAATTGCCTCTTGGTATTCAACTTCTATTGGTGATACAACATTTTCAGCAGGTACTACTTCCACAGGGCCACAGCTTTTTCCAAAAAGAATTAACGAATAATAATAATAAATAATAAGAACAAATACTAATAAAATAATAATAAAATAAGAAAAAATAATAATAAAATAAGAAAAAATGAGAATAAATAATAATAAATTAATATTAAATAAGAATAATCCCGTTTCGTCCGCTTTAAATATCTAGTATGATTTGTGATGGTGCTATCCATGGACATACAAATCAAGCATGTTAATTCATTTTTAATTATTGTTTTTTCTGAAACCGTGTTATATAAAGCGTGTTATACAAAAATACTTCCCAATTAATCATGCCGTGTTATGTAAAACCGTGTTATACGAGGCCTGGGTGTACTTTCAATAATCAATGTCCTTTTAAGGTTAAAATGATATTAATAAACCTAATCAGACTAATTCAAATTAGAAGAATTGAGAGTAAATACATCCGATTGAGAAAAGGCGGCACTCATGTTGATCTCTGTGATTTTGTTCTCTGTCTTCGACAAGATAAAATAGCTCTTCGACTCCAAGGTCAATGACAGATATTCTACAATTACAATAACCTCCTTCTCTCTACCTTAGCTTGGACACTATCTTACCTTTTATTCCCCCAGCCAGATTGAAATCCAGAAACCCCCCATGCACATCAGCTACTCAGACCCTTCTCACCCAGAACCTAAAGCAACATGGCGGAAAAAATGGAATGAGGCCCAACCAGCCCCCCCCCCCCAACTGGGTTTCTCCTTCCGCGGAAATAGTGGTGCTGACTTAACCGCATCCGTACGGAACACAGTCGATGCGCCAACATGCTGTACAACTGGGGAATGGCAACGAAACGGAAATGTGACTGCGGCGCCCCGATACAATCCATGCTCCACATCGTGAATGATTGCCCACTGAAAAAACTGAGTGGAGGCATCAGCGCCTTAAATAAAGCCGACGAACAGGCTGAAGCATGGCTGGACAAACTTGACATGGACATCTGATCGGGCCAGCAGTCAGAGAAGCCCGCTGATTAAAATTAAAAACAACGCCATGGACTACCAAGTCCCAACTCACTCGCCAATCTGGCCCGCTCATTTTACCTGGTAAGAAACACCTCTTAGCGCCTCACTTATCAGTAATTGGTGTAGAGGCGCAATTATCCCAGGCTCGGTTGCCCCGGCTCCCTAGCCACCCTAAAGCCAGAACAGTTCCAAATGTCAGAATAGTTCCTCAAGCCGTCTTCCATCACATTACCAATCCTAACAACGCCACCCCGTCCTCCAGTTCCCAGGCCGTAACGGCAACGAGGAAACTCGTTCGGATGGAAGCAATACCGCACCCGGGCGGCTGATTTAGATTATCGCTAAGGCGTGCGATGTTGGCCTGCCGGCCCTATGTGGAGCCCGCCCCTTTGAAAGGCTAGCGGGCCAACCCACACCTGGATTACGTAGCCAACTAATGTCGTTCTTGACGTGTTTCGAAATAACGGAGGAAACTCCATCAACGACGAGCACGCGAAGAATGGCAAAGTAAAACCATACGAAATCATCATCATCATCATTATAATTTGTAGAAGACGCCATACTTGCCACCTCAGGACTACGTCTGAAGTATTTAAACATTTACGAGCATTTTATTTGAATAACACAATGAACATTTCATATGATTTTATTTTTTCAATTGTATTTATTTACATTAATAAGAATTATTTACATTTTAACAAGACAAGATCAAAATAATATATATATATTAGGTTTATAAACGAACTATTAAATTTCTGTATTCAGCAGAAGTTGACCCGCAACTGACTTATATGAGATTCACTAAGCATCATCGAGATTCTATATACGTGACAACTTCACTTTATACATACACTCGGTATTGGGAGGCGTTTCAACGAATTTATTTAAAAAAAAACAATATATAAAAAGAAAATTTCAAAATACTAACAATAAAATTACATATGGAATCATTATTTTATTTAAATTTTAGTTTAAAGAGCTTACAATTTCGATTATTAAATATTAACAGTTATATAATAATTTACAAATACCACAAATTAATGAAGTGTGCTCATTTTGAGTAAACATTCCGCAAGCAGAGGGGGAGGGGGCAAACTTTACATTAAAGTTTTTGTACTTTACATATATATATATAATAATAAACGAGCTTTTAATAATAATAAAAAAAAACTAACATGCGACTTAAACAAAGCATCATGAAAAATTGCAATGGCGTTAAATTACATTACACTGTATGATTTGTCATAAAAAAAAATATATATATATTCAATAAGCTCAAATTTCTCCGATGAAATCTGACTTTTGACGATAATATCAAACTGAGTTAATACTACATAATAAAAAATAAATGAAAATAATCACCAACGTGGCTTTATTTTTATTTTTTTATAATAAGTCCATTGATACAATGTACTATTACGATGTAAAGAAATAAAAATATTTTTACATAATTATTACATAAAAGCGATACACAATTACAGTAACCGGAAAATATGGAAAACCATATGAACGAAGTAAATAAAAACGTTAACTTGTCTTATTCCTTTGTAAAATAATTATTAATATCGCAATCAGACTACGTATTTTAATTATAAAGATACCTCGGACCATTAAGATTACATTATGAAAAATTTTAACCGATCGATCTATACGATGCTGAAATGAGAATTATGCAACATTTAATTAGCAATAGCATTTACGAAGCTATCGACTATAAAAAATGGCTAAATAAGATGATGGAAATCCGTGTTCGATGTCCGAAGTACCACTGTAATAAAATACAATTAATTTCTACCGCTACGAAATTGTGCATCGCATATAAAATAAAACCGATACGTATATGACGGCGGATCGTAACGATGTCGGCAGAATATTTACTCATCCGTGATTAATTTAATAATACAATATTTTTACGAAGGATCGTTAGCACGTACAATAAGTTAATAGTGATAAGATGCTTTTCGGATTTGTGCTATATAATACAATCATATACATACATCAGATACTCTCGCGATTAAAAATACGATAGAAGTTAAAAACATTGAATCCGTAGTTTCAATAAATCTGCATAAAATTGACTCTCTAAAATAAACAAAAAAAAAATATATAGATTTTATTGCAAATTATTCACATTCTTTGGTTTGTTCCCTGGTAAGTTTCACCAAAAACTAATCTAACCGTTTCGACTGAGCATTCCCAGCTTATTCAATAATCACTTTGATAAATATAGATCTCGTTTTAAAATAATTTCTCAAAATATTTAATTTATATATTTTATATATTATTGTAAATCTTTTATTTTTTTTTTTGATAATTATCTTCAAATGCAAGGCCATTTATTAGAAACACCCTTTGTTATGTACATAAATTTCAAGGCTCTACGGTAATGATTTTTATATTAATACGATATAGATTTGTTCTCTTCAAAATACCTATACAACGGAATTAAATTTATATATATCAAATACATTCTTTTTATACATATATCATACTATCGCATAACAATAATATATATTTTTCTTTAATCAACACAGTTTTTGTCGCGTCGATATAATAATCAAGGGAAAAATATATAACAACGATTGATTTGATTGCAAACTGATCAAATAAACAAATCAAAGAATCAAAAAGTAAAAACCTATCAAAATTAACCTTCATCGTTTCACGAATTTTATGAACTAATTTGGAAATGTATGACAACTCGATTATATTCGATTCAATAACGTAATAAATTTAATAATAAATAAGTAGTCACTCATCTCGCATGATAACTCATATTTATAATTGATGATGATTCGGTATTATAAAAACAATTCGGTAAATAAATAAAATCTTCAATAACAATTATTTTCAATGAATGCAAAATTTAGATATTGATAATGTCTAATTATTCGCAGATTTTACTGTTTAAAAATGTTAAAAAAATATTTTTTTAATGCAAAACAACAAAGGTTAATAATCGACGATGATAATTTTAATCGTAATAAAGGATTTTTCATTACTGCGGAACAAAAGTATTAATTACATAATCCTTTTCATACAATAGAAATAATAATACCACATATATTTCGTTTATACAAAATAAAAGGAATATTAGCAAAGAAATTTGCAGATTACGGTATTCATTAGATATACAGTGAAACCCCATTTTTACGTGACCGGAATTCACGTTTTTCCACTATTTGCACTCAATTTGTACACCCCCGTTTTATTTAAGAATATATTTCGTACCCACTTTTACGTTCTTTATTCCCCACAATTTAGGTTACGACGACGTTTTACCATTTTTACGCTTAGATGCTTTCATGGAAGCTAAGAAAAGCAAAAAAAATCTTATTCTTAAATAGATGTCCTGCTCTAATTTAACACTGAGGAATATAAAATTACCATTTTTCTCTTCATACTGTACTAGTGAATCTGCAGCCATTAGACTTGGGAATAATCCATGCTTTTAACCGTAAAAATCTAGTCGACTAACGACAAGACGATCCCAAAAATTTTAAGGAATGTTATCGATGGCTGGAAACATATTCTGTGATGGCATCTGAAGTTATAGATATCGATGATATAGTAGACAGTCACATTCACATAAAACTTATCCGCCGAAGAACTATCTTGTGAAGAAGAGGTAAACTTAATCCATCAAATCCAAGAAAAAAAAATGCTATGAGGCCAATTGAGGGTCTTAAAAGCTACTTTCTTATCGATTTATAAGATTGAAAGAGCTGTAAACCAGCATACAAATATGTACCAAACCGATTTGTGTGATTTAAGTAAAAAATAATTTTCAATTGTTTTTTCTAACCCCGAATCTACGTTTTCCATTTAATTACGTTTTTTTAACCGTAAAACGGGGTTTCATTGTATATTACAAACTATAAACATGCAAATTTTTTCATATATTTATTTGTAACATATAAAAAAAAACTTATGCTTATACATCTTTGGTGCACGTCGTCCCGAGTCGTTACGAAATCTATAAAATATATTTATATCGCACGGAATCTTTCGTGCGATACACTCTTGCGCTCCTCGGGACGACTTTGTAAATTTATTTTAACATTAACGGCCTCGTTTACGACGGCCCCGAAATTAAAAAGAATAAAACGATTTTTTTATAATACAACATTTAAAAGAAAAAGATGTGGCATTAAATTATTCTCATCACGCAACGAATACGACGTGTGCATTTGTTAGGGATATAATTATTCGTTATATGTAAAAACATTTTGATCAATTATAAACTGGCGAAAGATCTAACGTTAAGTTTCTAATAGCGTGATTGCGAGTCGCAGATCTGCTCGTTCTGGAAGATTTGATGATTTGCAACACCATGGTTTTGCAATCGTGGCAAACGACCATTTGCATGCCTCGAAGTCTGTCGGATGCTCGACCCGCGCCGCCCAACGTCGCCCCGCGATAAAATCTATTCCTATTTAAACAATAAAACAACGTTAAAAAACATATTATTTATATAAATCAAAATTGTGTTCGATCATACCTTCTATCTAACGTATGATGGGGGCTGGCACTGTGTGCCGGTAAGCTCTGAGGTCCTTCCATACTTCTCGTCATAATATTATTTATCGCCGGTAACGGTGCCGTAGGTTCAGGAACATAACCTAAGGATGATCCTCCGCGGGATCCCGGCGCCGATTGTACATATGAATGCGGATGTTGCGTCGCCGGAGATGTATTCAATGTACCTTCTAAAGAACGCGCCATGGCTGATGGGTGACTCCTCTGCGCCGAAGGACTATTAGGTGCGCTTCCGACGGAGTTGTCTGTTCGGTCCTGAAAATCAATCGTCACATTATCGTAAATAATACAATCCAATTTATCATCGGCAATAAAATATGACAATTACATTGTGTTGTTCCGGAGTCATCAGTCGAGCCATTAGCGAGCGTGGGAATGATATATTCGTTTCATCATCTGGCGAGGGCATCAGCGATGGACTCAGGAGTACAACCGGTACATTCGAGAAGTGCTCAGTCGGAATTCGCATCTGTAAAATTCTTACATTAATAAATTGCTCATATTTTCAATAATCGTCAACGTTCATAATCATCGTACCTTCGAATGACATTTGGTACAGACAGTCTTTTTGCATAGCTTACAACGTTGTCCCCACGGTCCAAAAATTGAACTCGCCTCTTCAAACACAAGAAGCAGACCTGATAATAAAATCATTTTAATCGTATTTATTTATATATAATTTATGTAATGGAGCGAGGATGATACCTTTCGTTTTTCAACGTCTTCTTTTACACGGCCTTCTACGGGAAGCGCTTCTAATTCTGCCTTAGTTAATACCGATCTTATATGAACGATTTCTTCTAGAGTGAGCGATAGATGTTCATCCAACGACATTGCATCTTGCCACTGTTTCTGTAAGAATTAAACAGATTAATATATTGATACTAAGACATTGATTGACTAATAAAAAAACAACAACGAAGACATTCAATGCTCAAATTACTCAAAAGCGATATTTAATATACTACAATAATATTAGGTTATCTGAAAGTCGTCTCGTATTTATGATGGTTCCATTGAACCCTTAATCTTGTTGTGGTCGTCAACTTCTCATCAATGGTTTTCTGTTGAGTCCTTGTTTAACCTTTTGTCAGACACCCTGTCACAAATTGACGTTCGCAAGTGTCAGAGATGGCTCTGTAGTCTCAATCAAATAATTTTGTCAGTGGTGCATTCATATGGAGGCTTATGGTGCTGGAGCATCAGGCCCCCGACAATTGGAGGCCCCCGAGACCTTACTCATTATTTTATACAATTTAGTATTGTGTACTTTTTTTACGAAAATTAAATAAAAAAGGAATGTCACCAACTCAAACATTATTTTTCTATAGTTCGTCTTCATTCCTAGACAACTGACAACCCCTCTTCAAATATGTTACTAGGGCCCCCTGAAATGTAATTAGCATCAGGCACCAAAAAGTCAAAGTCTGTCACTGAATTTGTCCTTGAAAACAGCCCTAGAAGTGGATGAAGACATTTTGAATGCCGAAGTTGAATCATATCTAACTCCGACTGTTCAAGGTGGCAATATAGGATACTTAAGATCAAGTGAACACATGAAATATTTGCAAGGTGTGGAGACAAGGAAAATGGACACTGCATGAATAAGTGTAATAAACTCTCAGAATAGGAATCAAAAGAACCGTTTTTAAATAATCTGATCATCGGTAATCAGATGCGCTATCAGATTACCAATATTTCACTTTTTAGATAGAATAAAAATCAGAAAAAATTCCGAGGAGGTAAAAAGGGGACTTTTCATTTCAAAACTAATACAATTTTATGAAACCTTTCGTTAAAAATTTTAACAGAAAGGTGGAGAGATGTTTCAAATAATGGTGGAAATTATTTATTTATTTGATTACGATGGATGGATGCCATAACAGAAAGATTCCAAAGCGCTATTCACCCATATAAAGATACTAAAGATCCTAAGACGCAAGGGTAATGAGTCTCTCACACTTATATTCCCCCCAGTGTCAAACCACGACACTGGTTATTTTTTTAATTATTTATTCAACAATTATTTTTAATTAATTATTCAACGAAGGATAGATAGCATTAAACTAATTAATTCCAACGCGATAAACTAGCTACATATTTTTTTTTATAAAACGTGCGGAGGTTATGGATCTTTTCCACTTACATACCAATGTTATAAAGAATTCTCTGAATTCATAGTTTTCATTGGACACCTATATATTTTACTTAAATAATTAATAAAGTATTTCTGGAAAGATACGACATTACTTTCCGGATAACCAAATACAACTACACACTCAATCCACGAGAATACATTTAAATATTATTAAACATGCAAAAAAAATGTTTATATAATTATGCGATTTTTAACGATTAATTATTATAAATACATTATCAAAACAAAATCATAATTGCACAGCTCGTTAAAATAATCTAAGCATGATCATACATGCAATCCACGGTTAATCGATCGGATCTACAACAACATGTTATTGAATTGCGTCTCGTTACCTTTCGGCGGTAAAATAAAATAAGCAAAATACAACAACTCACTTTACTAGGTGTTTGACTAACCGACTGGTATAGTTCTTCCTGCAGCGAATTTCTCGACCAGGATATGTCGTTTGGTGTATCGCCGAGGGTTCCGTGTGCGGCTCCGTCCAATTCACTGCTAGCGCCAGATATTCCCGACTGTCTCGAATCGGGTCTAAAATAAATAAATACATTGTCAAACGAATTGAACGGAATAAAATTGCAATGATCGATGAATCGCATTGATATTTACCTGGATTGAGGAACTGATTGTGTACCGGACACGGCTAATGAGTCCGATGGTTTGCTACACGCTACGATAGTATGCCTTCTCATTGAAGCGCGACGCGACGGACACTGAGTTGCAAGATCATACGCTGAAAAATAATACACAGATTAGTAATCAAACGCGTTAATAATTTCAGAGCAGCAGTCCGCAAAATCATGCACGGTATAAGTAAAACAATAAGCTTTCTCTTGTGAAATCATAAACATGCACGTTTATACAAATAGTGTGCAATTAAAATCAATACTGAAAAAAATATATATATAATTTAAAGGCAAACGAAAGGGGTGTAAAATGTAAATTATATAATATAACACGCTATGGTGCAAACAAACAAAAAAAAGCTGAAATCTATCAATATATATTCTCATACATTCGAGAGCGTTGTCGCAGAATTGATGGTACTCGTCGTGTGTGACCCTGCGGGGTGGTGCACGCGGAGGGCTGGCTGTCAGATTAAATATTGATTAGGTCCGTCCTGACCGACGCATACTCGACAAAAAAAAAATGCATCGGTATATGTACTTACTGGTACGTTGCCACGGTTTGGGTGCGGTGCCACCGTTTTGTATCGGCGTCGGAGAAGCTTTGACGAAGCTCCTAGGGAACGGCTGCGGTGGACATTTATCCGTTACGGGCAATGGTTCATCGTTGTCATCGTCATCATCGTCCTGAAAACAATACAATTCAATAATTAAATATGTTAAACGTCACCGAATTAATTACTAAATAATTTAAACGGTTGACCGTTTACCCTTAGCGTACCCCAAGAGATACACTTCCGCTTAACTTGATGCATAATTTAAGCGATACATAATTACATTTAAAACAAGATAAATTCAAAGTAATGTATTAAATTATCCGCATCAAATGTATATATTTATTAACAATCGACGGCCAAGAGATGGCAGCACAATTTATTATCAACAAAATATTAATAATTGTACATATTTCATGTTTTATATAAGATGATTGTAATTTATATGGAAAAAATATAAATGTCAGAGGTTTACATTGAGAACGAGGGCAAGGGATGCTGTATAACCTTGACATAATTCATGCCAGGGGCTGAGCCTCAACAGAAAATGTAACGAGTCCGGTCGTTTATAACATCAGATGTTATCTTGTAAACGTTATTTAATTATAATTGAAGTTTAAATGTGAAAAAATATACGCAAAGGGAATTTAATGGCCGAGCAAGCGCCTGTGGGAATATTCGTAATCTCGCAAGAATATTAAATTTCGCTCCGCCCGAGTGGAAAAGGCCACGGAACGGGGGCGGAGCCGGGTTTCAAATTGTCACATTTGATATTTAAACGGGAACATGGCGAAAATAACGGCGTTCTGTGCACATAAAACATATATTATTCAACTTGTTGAGGAAGCGTGTCACTGTCCTCGGCCCGGACGACCCAGACTGTGCGTCGTACCCCTCCATCGACCAATTTCCGACACGAAATACGACGCATTTTTGCATTTCGTGTTTATTGAAAATGGAGGTCGCCGGATCGATTCCTGGCAGGTCGCTCGGCGGGCAAACTGGGTAAGGGAGGAGAGGAACGAGTGTTTGGGATATGGAGGCTGACCGCCTGACCTATTTTCCACGGGGTAGCGCACTGTTCTGAGCTTTCCCAAGCTTGAATGCCACACGAACCGTGTGACGCACTCGTGATAACATTAAATCCGGCGTAACCCAGGTCGTAGAACAAACAAAACACACACAAAAAAAAACGATTTTTCGTCGAAAACGAATGAATAGATTTGCATGGCATTAGAACGGATCGAAGAGACGTTCCGTTATTTGTCGATTGTGACATATAGACTGGTGGCGATGCGTGAAACGCGGCCATTGCTGGGTTGAATCGTTCAATTTTCAGAACTTATCGCTCGCACTATATCACCACCTTGTTTTCAACAGGTTGATAAACTGCCGCAATCAATCAACCCATCTCGCAAAAATATGTATGTGACCTTTAAAAATTTATTTCAGTCGTATTTGTCTATATTTAGGACTTCAATAAAACCTGAAACTGAATAACAAATATACGCGTAGGTGGTACCAATATGCTACTGCTCGTTTTACATACATTCAATAAAATTATATAAGTGTATTGCAGTGTCTGATTCTGCAATGCAGTGTAGCTTTATTTAAAGCACTGCAGTGGTAATAATATTGTATATAAAACATTTATAACCAGCGGCGGCTTGTGAGTAAAATATTTAGGGGTTCTGCGGAATATTAAAAATATAAAACTGAGGTAAAAATACTAAATAATATTAACAATAATAAATTAAGTGACATGGGGTACGTGACTCACTGTGAATCAGTATGACATTGCGGTGAGTCAATGTGACTGTACCGAATCGCAGCGCGACACGGCGCTTAGCGGCAAGAACATCCCCCCGCACTCCGCTACCGGCCCGCATCCATCCAATACTCGACATTGGCAGCGCTCTTACTCTACACCACGCAGAATAACTCTACCCACGTAGGCACCGACCAGATTATTACATATAATTTATATTTATATTTTCGTATACACAATCAATAGACACATATATATTAATATATAAAATTATATTTTTCCTCAATTGCTTGGGGGTGCTGCAGTTCCTTAGTATATATGGAAGAGTCGCCCCTGTTTCAAACCATATCTACATAAAATTGTATATTAAAATTGCATAATGTTTACGAAAATTCTAAAATAAGATTACTTAATTCTCGACTTACGACCATTCGCACTTACGACGAAATGTTTTTTTTTTAAAGGCCGTTTTTGTCAAATATTCTCTGTGTTTTGGAGATTCACTTGAAGTGAAAGATAAGAGAAATTGAATGAATTTTGGAATATAAAAGGTCTGAAACTTTTAAAACATCACATTAATAATGTGAATGTTAATAAAGATGAGGAAGTAGAAGAGATGGTCAATATTATTGTACAAATACGACGAGGATCTTATACATCAACACTTATTGTTGATTGAGAAAGAACGTGTTGCAGAAAAAAAGATAAACCCAGATCAGAGATGATATTAAAAAAATGTAAATATAGACACAGACGACGGTTTAGGTCCATTATTTATATTTTTAAATAAAATTCGACTTACGACCGCTTTGACTTACGTCCAAGGTGACGGAACGGAGCCTCGTCGTAAGTCGAGAACTGACTGTACTTAACATAGCCGTGTTATTATTTGATCAATCATCTTGACTGAAAATGCCTGGGGTATCTGAGATACCCCCTTCGGACGATGCGGTTGTTATCGAGCCGCCGTTACAGATGGGTTAAAATATATTTATATTACATTACAACCATTTTAATATGCATACGTGAAAATATATAAGAATATATTCTTTTAGAGATTATTCTTGAAAAAAATAAATTTGTTTTTTACACTTTTTTGTGAGAATATTTATTGATTAAATTCTACGACTGTAAAATTGGAGAAAAATGTGTCATTGAATTTATTTCTAAAATTAGACCCGAAAATAAGCAACTTCATAAAAAAAGAAATAGAATTTTTGGGATAAAATATATTCTTTAATGTATTACAAAGATGAAACTTTCTCGAATTCTTCTGTTCACATCCTTGTATGATTGTACAACATAGAAACCCCAAATTTGTATGAGACATGCATAACATAACATTGAAACTATATTATATATGTTTTAGCATCAATTAAGTTTGATTTCTTGTTTATTTATTGCTCGCATAAAAGCCTTAAATTGTTAAAATTAAGAGCTTTTCGAGCAATTCTTTGCCATATTTTAATAATTTAAGTATTAACTGTTTATTTTCATAGCGGATTTAGAGCATCTGGGGTTGATTGGATCCAAAATTCATATAGACCGGTACTTTATAGAAAAAAAGCCATTTTTCCACACTGCATTAAATTTCATAACATTAATAATTATCATCTAATGGAATATTACAGCATAGTGTGTGTATGTATTGGCACGTGTTTTTATGATCCATTTACACGGATTGAGAAACACTGGGACAAAGTTCAATGGATTGCGTATTAATACTCACGCGTTAATGATACATATTAGCATGTACGTATGTTACACAAAAAATTGCCGACATCAAATATCAACAGTTGCATTTTAAGGTCCAAATAACACATTATTATTGTGAAATATAAATTATTCGAGAAAGTATCTCTCTCTGTTCGGAGGAACTGGTTGGTCAATGCGCCTGCGGCGAAATTCTTCGTTCATCTTCAAAGTGTGCTTTGAATTATCGTGAACAAGTCCGACAGGATACGAAGTGAAAGCAACGCTTCGCAGAATCAGAAAGATAATTGTACGAAAAATCATGCCGTATCAGCTACAACGAAAATCGATTATTCCAGTCGCGATTGTTGACGTTGATATCGCGGAAACGGGCCGAGTGCTCGAGAAAAAAAATCGGATACTCGGACCATTTTCTAATCATTGCGTTCAATTACTTTTTACAAACAAAATCTGACTGATGATCTTTTTTGCCATTAATAATAAATGACCGTTGAACTTTATTTTCATTAATCTCTGGCCGGCGTTCGTGCGTAATACTGTGTAGCGCAAAAAATACGTGAAATGAATCGAATCAATTTGCGATCGAAATCGGACGAAGGTTTCGGAATCAGTTGAATTACTTTGAGTAACCTTTAAGATTATGGTCGGATTGGCGCCATGTGGTGTTTAACACTTTGTCAATTGATCGCTGAAGTGTAATAAAAATAATTTCGCGCTATACTTGGATAATCGTCGTAGCAAATCGTGGGAGTTAAGTGACCATAGCGAAAAGTGTTATGGTGCAAATGGCCGTGAGTTTAGAATAAATACACTTTATGCATATCGATAAATCAAAGCCGATTTGGTCAAATAAAAATTAAGAGAAAGATTATAATATTTAATTCATAAAGATTATGAGTATATAAACAAAGTAGTTTTTCATCTAAACTCAGACCTCCCGATATATATTATGGTCTTAAAGCGTTCGATTAAATTACGAGCGCGTTTATTCTCAGTCATTTTTTTATAGTCTATTTAATTCAACTTAATGTAAATCTGTGTAATAATATATACAGCCAACCTCCTAAAACAGCATTGCTATAACACGGTTGTAAAATTATAGAATGGCTTGAAATATGAGAATTAATAGCGACGGAAGAGATTAACGAAGTAAATTTTATGGAATTATCAGTTAAAATAAATCAATAAACTAAAAAAGGAACATGTTCATGTAAAATATGGTCATAATATGACTGGAAGTGTTTGATATATTGATTTCGTTTAATTAAAAAAATACAATAAAAAAACGAAAACCTAAATTTTGTATAGATGCATAGACTTCTATAGGGCGGGTTTATATAGCGTGGTCCCTATACGTGGCGGTATAGAAGGGTTGACTGTAGTTATATTTTATCATAAGCAGGGTTTCGAACCATTATTTTTTTCATTTCGGGTTCAATTAAAAAATAGATAGGTTCGGTTCCGCAAAAATAACGTTTTTTTTCGATTTTCGGTTCAGCTCCGGGGGATTATTTTTTTTTATTAAGAAAGTAAGATCGTATTGACGGACATGTTTGAATATTAACTGAACTAAAATAGATCCTTTATTTTTCGGTTAAACTCCAGTGATCGTTTCGATAAAAATAAAAAAAAACAGTTTCCGGTCCAGTTCCGGTTCGAAGTCCTATTCACAAGTGCCCCATGCAACAAAATGCATATGTAACTCTCAGTCAAAATCGAAGAATCGAAAAATAATAGATTTTTTGCTAAAAAGACAAGTAAAACTTTAGAGATAAAAATAACTTGGATGAGGATATTTTGTTATTTTTGATCGAATCTCCGTTCTACTCTCATTAATTTTAATTAAGGAATGTATAAAAAAATGATTTCCATTGGTTAAATCAGAGGTTCCCAATCTTTTTCGGTTTACGGCTCCCTTAAAACATCAGATTTTTCCACGGCTCCCTTAATACATTTTTCATTACAATTATTCACCCTCTTGAGAAAAGCGAGCGCAAAAAGATGGCGCAAAAATTTCGAGAATTGGGAATTCCAACAAATTTGCCGAATTGTTTAATTGAATATTTCGCGGCACCCTTATGACAACACCGCGGCTCTGGGGAGCCACGGCTCACACTTTGGCAATCACTGGGTTAAATAAATAATACCGGTCTATAGAGTTTAATCTGATATCGAATAAAAGACGTGATTATTTTTTTTTGCTAAAAAATCTTTTGGGCCAATATGTCTGGCCTACAGAGTAGAAAATGCTAATGATGACAAAGAAAATGTATTTTATGTTAATATATTAATAAATAAGTAATGGCCAAACGCTTAGCAAGTATCTCGTGGCTGCCAAATGATGATGTTGATCATATGTTATATTATATTATCATTAAAGGAGAAGAACCGAAAATAAGTCCCTTATTTAAGGAATGCATCTTTATCAAGAAAAGCCTTAAATTTGAACAATGGCTTAAATAAATTTATACTTGATATAAATATTTAGGTATTGCGTAATCGATTGAAAAAAATCTAATAAAATCAGTTTAGGACCTCATTTGAACTATCTTGTGCATATTCCAAGGACGAATCCTTGAACCTTTAAAAGTGGAAGAGTACAGCTTCAAGGCCGTCAAGGAATTCACATATCTCGGCTCACTTATTACAGATAATAATGAAACCAATTCAAAAGTATGAAGAAGAGCCATGCTGGCAAACCGGTGCTACTTTGAACTTCAACAGCATCTACGGTTAAGATTAGTCTCAAGGAAGACCAAAGTCAAGCTCTACATGATCCTCATCAAGCCCATCCTAACATATGGGTCCAAATCTTAGGCTTTGACAAAACAAGATGAGCGACAACTGGATATTCGGAGAGGTGGATTCTAACTAATATTTAGAACCATATCAGGCGACACGGAATGCCTTATACGTAACAAGGAGTTGTACAGACTATACATGGATATACCGGTCGTCAGAGTGGCCAGACTCCGGTGGGCCGATCACGTGTCAAGGATGCGGAATAGTCACACTTCAAAAAGACTTATGGTTAACAACCCTTCATGTCCCTGGCGGAAAAGAAGACCAAGGCTGAGGTGTTTGGACTTTACAGAGGGACACTGCCTTATTGAAACTTATGGAAGATGAAGCGACGTAGCGGCAGACCGGATAAATGAAGAAGGGTGTTGGATGAGGCCAGGGTTCTACAATAGGACTGTTGCGCCTATGATGATGTATGAACCATCTTGTACATTTATTTATTATCGAGACAAAGAATTAAACTGCACGGTTCTACCTTATCCTCTATCTGAACATTATTTTTCCTTAAGAGAAAAACATTTTGAAAATGCGACCTGATTAAAAATCACGTGTACAAACATGTTAATTGTGGAACCGTGTGCTTTTTTGAGAAGAGAATGGTGTAGTAAAAATGGAAATATTGTAAAAAAAATAAAAAACACATCTTTTTCTTAGTGTTTTAGTAAGTTAAAGTTTTAATAAAACATATAACCCTATTTTATTTGTATTATTTCTTTGTTTGGCACGTTTAGTAACTAGTGAACTACAAAAAATCGTTTTATTTTATAAAATTGGCAGAATTTTTTACATTGTATTATTTTAGGCGTAATTTCACATTGGTAAATTGCCAAATTTCGTTTGGTTCCTCTCTCCCAGCGAGTGCTTTCAGATCAGAATGAATGGACGAAAACATTTCAAAGGAAACTCGCTGTTACCGTGAGTAAAACTAAATTTGTTTTTGTTCCATAAATTTGCATTGCATAAGCGTTTTGCTTTAATAATTCCGAGATACAATCGCAAAGCGTCAATATCTTCGGCGTCGAACTTACTTCTGTTTACGTTCCACCGACGCTTGTATTGAATAATTCATTGGAACACGTTTAGCTCGGGGGAGACAACCCCAGTAAACATGGCGGTAAGCTATGATGTCATTACTTACGTCTAGGGTCTCAAAGTCGACTTTGATGAGTCTCCTGGCTGGTCTCATCCCAGCCCCGGACCCCACCCCATCCTCCAACTCGTCTCTCGAACGCCTCCTCGCCGGACTGGGAGCAGTCACTGCAAAAAAAACCGAAATGTTAATCGTGCGGAATTAATTAAGACCGTTTAAACCCACGGCGCGTCGTAACAATTAATTAAACAACTTAATTCCGATTAGCCAACAACCTCTGACATTACGCATAAATTATAAAAGCCAGCGAAACCAAACGGTTTAAGCAAATATTAGTTTAAAAAAAAACTGTGTATTGTTTCGACGTTGCAAAATCCCACTATTGTTGACGGCGAGTAATGTAGTGCAGAACCGGAATTATCAGAGATCGAAAGTAAGCGCCATTCCGAATGCACACGATCGGTCTAGTTACGGCGCCATTACCCTGGGTCATACCCATTGCGAAACCGCGTTATATAATAAGACGGATGGCGAACCGCCGTGTTTTTCTAGACTTTCCCGGGATTGGCGAAAAAATGGCGTAATTATGACCCTACTGTTTCGATTCACACGGAATCGGCTCTTGTGCTCGGCGAACAAATACTGGCGCGAACAACGTCTCTTGGTACAGCGTGATGACAAAAAAATGTCGATTCTTGTGTACCGTTATCTTTCATTGGCCAATGGATTGAAGACGGTGATGTGTTTGGACACAGTTTTCGGGTCAACGCATTCGTTCACAGGAAACTCAATAATACGTATAATAAACAAATAAATAACACTCTAAAGTCTCTTATTATGCGATAGATATGTTTCATAATTCTATAAACTACATAAGATCTAAGTAATAAACACTTTTAAACCTAAAATTATACAATGAGAATCATCACTTAGAACGACATAGCATTAAAAATAACCAATCATTCAAACCAAACTGAGTTGGGAGGTCCAGAATATTTCAATTCGCCAAAATTAGACAACATTTTGAAGAAAAAACAAAGATCCGTATATCTTTTAAGTCAGAAAACGATAAAGACCCTTGAAGAAGAAGAATGATGCAGAAATAACAAAACTGTTCAACTACTTAACAGCCAACGCCTCACGGATGAGTCGCATTTGTACTGAATCGCATTATGCTGGCGTTTAATTGACTAAAAGAGTAGAATTCGAAAGTAAGAATCTATGACTAGACATATCGGATAACCTTACGAATCTGAAGAATTAATTTGTCTTAAATAATTCATTCTCATCATCGTCATGATGTTCAGTCTTTATTTCCCAATGCTGGTTGAAAACCTCTCCTATTTTTTTCCAATAATTTCCTACGAATATCTGTCAAACCTGTGATAAATAAGAAGATTTCGTATCTTAAATGTCTAAAATATTACTTTAAATTAATACTTTCGTTTTTATTTGTCTTAGACGCATGTCGATCTGCACCATGAAAGAAATATTCTACATTTTCTTCAGCACGGTATCTCAAGATAGGATTTTGCCTTCTTTATCAGCATCCTACAATCCCTGATAGTAACTCGAATACGATCTATCTACGTTTAGTGTGGTTGCATACTTTGGAAAGCTTTCATTCTTATCGATTCGTCCATCTTATCAGTCGCTCTTAACTACAATTCTTCTTTATTCGTTCAACATAGTCATTAAGATCTTCAGAAGGTCACCACTACTATAATACATTTTGGAACGGAATGTTTCAAATGGGTTATTCGTTTATTTAGGACAAGAGTAGCAAACCTATGGCGCATGCGCCAAATATGGTGCATTGCCAGATTATAACTGGCGCATTTAACCATGCCAATCTGGAGTCATTACATGGTAAAACATGAGGTTCAAGCATATATGAAAGTGTAAAATCATGGCTAGAAAATCTATGTGTACTGACGGATATCAGTACGTGCACTGACGGAGCGTCGTCAATGAGAGGTAAAGCCAATGGCAATGCAACTATATTTTTCTTTAAATCGTCCTGTACGAAAATAACAATGTGTTATGCACAAATTTTATATATGCAGCATTGATTGTGAATTTAGTATATAAAATTAGAACAAGAGCATTAAACAGACGGCAATTCATAGAATATTGTGAGTTGTTAAATTTGGAATATGTTGAGCTTGATCATCATTGTGAGGAGCGCTGGTTTAGTAGAAGAAACAGGGGCGCGCTGTCTATATGGCCAGATTGTGCGGCGCACACAGGCCCCGGGTAATTAGTAGCGACAAGAGGGAAACATAGAAGTTAATTGAAGTTCTGCACACAGGCGCCGGACACTGTGGTCGTGCTACTGAGAAAACAGGTTCTAAATAGATTGTGGAAATTGAAAAATACTGTGAATATTTCTTTAGGACAGGAAAATAAACTAACAAATAAGATAAGCTGTTTAATAAACAACTGGCATTTTTAGTTAATGTCAGTATCTCAATGATCTAAATTCGAAACTACAAGGTATGAATAAACTATTTCTTAGCTTAGTAAATAGCATCAATTCGTTTTAAATTGTATTAAAACTATTCATCTATCAGAAAATCAGTAAAATTCGACACAGAATGATTTTTTTTTCATGATTTGGCTAAATAATTAAACTATTTGTTCGCATTTGTAAACCCATTTTACTTTGTAAATAAAACAAGATTGAAATACCTAGTATTATACAAATGGAACTTAATGAGAATAGTTCCTACACCTATTATACAAGCACAACTATAAAAGTAGAAGGAAGAAGATATTCTATATAAATAAGTTCATTATGATTTGTAAAAGCATGTTTTTAACTTCTTGAGCTATTTTAACGCCAACGTAAAGCGATTTATTAGTACAAATGCGATCAGAGGTGCGCCTTCCATGTAGCCAGATTGTGCGGCGCACACAGGCGCAGGAAAATTAGGTGTGCCAAAAGGCGCCTAGCGGGGAAAAATTGAAAAATATGATATATTATTTTTTGTTGTATACGGGAGTATAGGGCCCCAATTAAAGTTCTGCACACAGTCACCGGACACTGTCGGCGCGTCATTGAATGCGATTCACCAGTAAAATGCAGAATACTTACGTGTCAAAGATGATCAGGACCCTCAATCGTGTACATTTAATTAAAAAACTACCTTTTTTTATTTTTTTCATCAGAATTTTAATCGCAATTAGTACTAAAAATTGCAAACAATGATTTTTCTCGTCTGTGTTTATTTTTTACCTTTGACAAAATAGACTATTATCTAGTTTTCTATATCTAACCATACTATTTATTCTACGCTATAATTTGAAAGCTCGTTCATAACTTAGGTTATCAAAAACTAAATAATTTATTGCATAGTTAAAGATCTTTTTAGATTTTATTTGCAGTGAAGGAAATGCTGTTTATTTTCTAGATTTATGACGGTATTTAAAATAACGCAAAAAAGAGACTTGATTGTATTTTAATCCTTTTACAAAAAAAAGACAATAAGTAACTGTAGAACGTATTGTTTCGAGTTGGACATGTCATGATATTATGTTCTCATGACCAAGACCTATTAGGTTTTATCTTGTGTGTATATATATACGAAACAACTTTTACTTTTTAAGCTCCCGACGTTGACACAGCACATTAACAATTTAATTTACCGGATAACAGGCATTACACACGGATGGTTCTGAGCAAAGCCACATTCTCGATGGCGAAATCTAGCGAAAAAAAAATAGATTATCCATTAAGAGATCATGGTTAACGTAAATTGCGCGATTATTAGCGACGATAATGCATCGGAGGCTGTGAACTTATAATTTAATATGTGATTCGGGCCAATTTTCTTGCGCTAATTTCGACACGTTGCAACTAATTGCAATTTAAACGTACATAAATAAAGGTCGATACGGCGAGCATGTATAGATATAATATTATATTATTCAGTACGAATTTGGACACACAGATAATAATAATAAAAAAAAACAATCAAGGACAATATACATATTTATCAATTATAACTGTTGAATACATTTTGTAATTATGCGTTTGTTTCCTTCACCATTCTAAGTGTGCCATTATAAAAATGATAACCTTTCGAGATGATACAAATAACACAGCACCACGTTTTTAAACGATGCAATTATACACATAATGGAAGAAAATATTATGTACACGAAGATTGGTTTTTGTGAAATTCAAAAACGCAGAAGCTATGATCCGTTATAATTGCAATAATTGTTCGGTCTTTATGTAATCTTATTTTTTTTCGAGTAGCATGACAATGTACGATCAGCATATAGTGCCTCGGCCGGAACTGGACATTCACAATGTCAATAAATTGACCTTGGACGACATGAGAAAATTTTTTTGATACAAATGATCACCGACAAAAGGACATGCACAATAAAGATTCGGACATATTCCACATTCCACACACAGAAAAACATATTGTTGTTTAAATACCTGGACTAAGCAATACTTTTTTACTTCCATCCACAGTGGACGGCGGTGTGGGTATCGAATAATGTCTAGATTTATTCCAAGTTTTTGTTTGGTACAGTTCCAATTTGTTAGATCTTTTCCCAGTGATGTCTCCGAGTTTTCCTGAAGAATCAATACATTATAAAAAATATATCCCATTGTTTATTTTTACACAAAATTAATACGAAAAACTTTCGTTTTTTACCACATTATTACTTTCTGCAAAATGAGCCAATGAATAATATTGAGAATAAAAAAATATTCACACGTATATCAATTTTGCAAAGTGACACGTTGAGAAACATTTTCTAGCGACGGTACAGATTTTCGACATAATGACGCGAAAAAAAATGTTATAAATTTAATACGCCCATACACGCTTCAAAGAATCTGCGATAATATACTTTCGCATGCCGAATAAAATATATATTTTATTCCTACATTGCCCTCATCAATCAAAGCGGCATTGTGTTCACATATAAAATTAGATTTGCACAATATGGCGAAATATTTTTAAAATATATCTTCATATTTATTAGCACGAAAGTGTCCTTGTCAATCAATATACAGAAATGCATATATTGTAATCGATGACAATTGATATGTGAGAATGGAGAATGAAAGTGGAAATGAAAATGGAATGCCATTCAAATGACGTGAAAAATACATTCAGAGAAATTGGACGATATTAGCAAAAGAAAAAAATATATAAAAGGACTGCGCGTATGCGAGATTAATGATGATGATGATGATATTGTGTGTATAATTTAATCATATTTTAAAACAAACTATGCGTAATGAGACCAAAACCCGCCATAAAAAATACGCCATATTATTTACTCAAGTAAAAGTTAAACGTGATCCTCGACTAAATCTCACAAAACGGCATTATGCACTTCATAAGTCATTCTGTCACGAAAAAGTGAAAGGAGATCATTTTTTGCCAAATATACATGAATAATTATTATCATTATATTAACACTGCGCTTCAACGTCTTATCATGGGGTTCAGATTTATTATGTTTTTAATTTATTTTTTTAAATTAAAACCGCAAACAATACGAGGCTGTAAACGTAACCGTTGCGAAAATCCAAAAAACCTTGTAATGAAACGCCGTGTGCCCATTGTGTCGCTGGATAACATTACGTGCCAACCGCGAATCCAAATGTATATGGCGGTACCCCCATGGATTTCTCACGGATGACATAAATGCGATATGTACATGTCAGAATGTAATAGGATATATTCGCGAAAAAAATCACATCCAGAAATATCGGGTGGTTGGACCAAAAATTATTTACTTTCACCTTCACCTTTCACCTTAGATCCTCGGATCCAGCGCGACCGGGAATGGAAGACGACGACCTTTGCCATTCTATTCGAACAAAGAGCACATCCATCATAATCTCGTGAAAATCTGAAGTTTTATTATTATTTTATATATAAATATGATGAGAAAATACGCAATACGGGTGTAAAATTCTACTATCTGCAAATAAAATTAGATAAAATCATCTCTTAGCTAAAGAATTTATTTTACAGTATTTAGAAAAGATGAATATATCATCATTCGGCGGCATTAACAATTACACGCGATAACGTGTCTTATTATAGTGGAATTTTGATCCATGGCTTCTCGGAGCAGTTTAAAACTAAAGATCGATAAGTGCGAGCACTATAGATCCTTGATCTATCGTTCGAACAACAGATCGGTGTTTCACTGTGTTATGTTCATCTGTATGTCTAGCATTTAACACGTTTTAAGCTGGAGTGAAAGCCACAAACTTATTATCGAATCATTTCATAGAACATTTGAAAGTTGAAGTTTAAATCAGCGACAGTTCTTTTTTTTGCTATGAGAATTAAACAACGATAATTTCGGTTTGGAATATTCTTCCGAAATATGTAGGCTGTATCTTTCTCCACGGGTTTTAATCTAGACTTAAGTCTAAATAATAAATATTATAAATGATTATTGAACTTTATTGTACGCATTTACAAACAATATTCACTTCTGTTGCCACGGGCGCGATGTTTTTTCTCGCTCGCATCTGGTACAATGTGCCGAGTGCGAGTGAAACGTGCGATTTACGAGTGCGACAGTCAGTTTTGCGTCATATTGTTTCAAAATATCGACCAAATTATGAAGCATATCATATTCATTCTTAGAATAAATAATTTTAAAGAAAATGTCCAAGATATTGTTGAAGAATTCATCAATATCTTGACTTGAAATGCTTGGGGTCTTTGAGAGACCCCCCTCGGACGACGCAATTGCTTTCGAGCCGCCGAAACGGATGGATCGACTTAAGTAGAATCGAAAGTTAAAGAACAAAAAAAATTAGGTATTTTTAAGCCGATGAATGAATTTGAAACACGATTTGCCGATTTTAAATTATAGCATGTTGTTTCCTTTGTTCTCTTCGATTTATTTCATAAGAATAGAATTTCCTAATCAAATGCAAATGCAGGTAAATTGAGATACAGCGTGATTCAGATTTGTAGGAAAAACGCAGTGAAGTTGGCGTACATTTGCAATCGAAAATTCGCATATGAAGTATTTATTGGTGTGAAAAGAAATAAGTGTCTTATCAGATTCAGAATCAACTGCGAATAAGAATTTTCTCAAAGTATAAGAATAGCAGTGAAGGATGTCAAGTGTCTTTTCCCTTATTTTTTTTGCAATTCATATAAACCTCAAACTTGTTTATTTTACACTTATCAGCTTTTGATTTTGACACAAGATTGGATATCAAATGCTGGAATCAACCACGAATTGAATATACGACAATCAAATAGTTGTCTTAAAAATAAATAAAAATTGCCTAAAAAATAACTATCGAGAATTCTACGGCTCTCGGACACGATAAAGTAATAGTAGCCGCGAACGTAGAGGGAAAAAGAAGAAAAGGAAAACTTCCGACATGTTTCTATAGCAGTGCTTCCCAAATTATGAGCCGCGGCCCTTATATTAATGAAGAATTCATCAATATCTCGACTTGAAATTCTTGGAATAAGAAAAAAATTATAATAAATAATAAAAAAGTAAAAAAAATAAGAATAATGAAACAGGATAGATGAAACGGATGTTATGGTGGAACTTTGCATTATGTGTTGACATCAAAGGTTTTAAACAATTTTGTGAACTATTTCAGCGAGTGTCTCGTTATTTCAAGCACAGTTAATGAATCGTATGTTTGTGTTTCAAAGCGAGCCTGATTTTACTTCATTAGAGCATAATTAGATTAAGTCATACGAGGGAAATGTTTCAAAGTCAACGAAGACGTTAAGACGAAATCTTGTCGTAATATAAAAACAAGATTAAATTAAATTCCACAGTTTGAAAGCGTATAACACATGATTGACCCTTGTATGCTTGAGATATATTAAGTGATCATCCCTGATATGATCCCTTTTATTGAATTTACTACACATGGTTGCCCCATTGTTCTCTATTTAACTTAATTTCCCATGGGGATGTGCGTTTAAAATTTACTACCCCCGTAACGCTACATCAACAGGTATTTTATATATTATAATATTACATGAAAATCGAGAACAAATTCAATCGAAATCAGGTTGCCGTAACACTCGTAATCTTCCTGTTGCAATATTCTCTCCGACAATCAATTTAATGATGACAAAAAATTCAATTTGCACACTGTGATTTCTATATTAAGATGCATTATACGAAAAATGATATTTTTTTCTTTATCGTGATGATGACACTGGCAATGGGATCAGGGCCACGTCGTCTTATTTCAATCCACACTCGACTTGAGATACGTACGTTATTATAATAATCGTTTTTTATTCCTACCGTACGTACTTTCGTGCTAAGAATCTGCGTTTTGTTCTGATTAACGTGAATAGAGATCGATGAAATAATTCCTAGCATGCTTAGCATAAAGTCACGAAGTGGAACGCGAAACAATTTTACATATTGGGTATATTAATAATTCTTATGATTGAATATCACCGGCGAAGGTTGGCGGCGGTATTGAAGAAATTTATGACCTCAAAGTTACATCCGCAGCGGATCCGCATACGATCCGCATTTTTTTTATTTTTTTGAAAAAAAAAAACGTATATGCATGATACGTAAATATCAAGCGGAGATTAATGAGGCTGCTGTGAAATTGAGCAGACATATGCATGCAATTTTTCATATTGTTAATAATACGATGAAGAATTTGCAGACGTTTTCTAACCAGATTCTCGTAGGATTCCGAAGGTAGGTAAACGCGGAGTTCATCGATTGTTGTATCTCGAGAAAGTATACATTAGGGTGTGTGTATATCAAAATAAATGATCACTTTCTAATCGCATATTCATTATATTGAATGATGAGATAATCCATTGAGGAACATATGAGATGATTAGCAAATTCGACGTCACGATCTGCAGAATGTTGACGCGCAAATTTTGAGCTTAATTTCGATTTAAGTTTCAGGGCCGCACTGCATTTGCTTGAATGTCAAAGGTCGTTCTATATACATATGTATGGTATCAATTGATTATGCCTTTAGATTTTCTTCCAGCGGGCACGGGCTGCCAGTAGGATTGGTCCTGAGCAACATCAACGACTGGTTCGTCGGGGGATAGGATCGGCTGCCGTAGCCCGACCACGGTCTTCGGGGCACCGCCGACAAGGAGGAGGGCCGATCTTCCGCTCTTCCCGCCGCTCGATTCCTTCATCTTCCGATATCACTCGAAGATCTCCTGCGACTTAGATCTCGCATCGCCAGTTTGCACAACGCGTTCCCATCGTGATGTAAGAAGCTGCACAACCGTTTCGCGTAAACTAGGCCAGTCCCAATACGCACTTTTAAACAATGGCCTGACTTATCGGATCGCAAAGCACGGTGCCCAGCGACGCTGTCATTGAGAGCACATGGGACTGTCCCGAGCGCAGCGCGAGGGACGCGTACCGCGGAAGCGAGCGCCGCTGGGACACTGAAGATCTGCCCGACGACCGCCTCCCCCCGAGTCTGCGCAGTAGCCGCCGAAGGGGGGTGGGTCACCCGTGAACTCCAACACTTCAACCCCAACATTACTACTTAAAATATGTAAATAAAACATGGCAGTGTGTGGATGCGTCGGGGCTAACAGCTGCTGTGGAAATTCATGCCGAATCGATATCAGGCCGCATAAATTTCGCGGGCTGCGATCAATAATATGTGGGTTTGGAGCACAGTATTGTTCTCAGACGGTGTGTTCCTCCGTGCAGTGACAATGAGTGAGCAGTGAATTAGTCATGACTCTCCGGTGAGTCATGTGAAGAAAAATATTGGGGTGGACGACCATTGACACGCGATGTGACTACTGCACCCCCCGACGTTAATAAATGCAAATGTTGCCCTTACCGAATACGTACATTTCTAATCTTGTTATCCGCAATTAGGCGACCCACCATAACGAATCCCTATTAACCAAATTCGTACATTTAATTAAGCAGAAGACCAAAAACAAATCGAACGTTACAACACCATTTTGAATTTTATAATAAATAAATAATATTAGGAAATTAGAAGATTTCAAGATAAATGAGGTAATTTAAGAGTGTTTAAAATATTCCTACTGTATACGATATGAGGCAAAAGCTTTAACTACTGTTGTCATCCCAGTGTGACAGCTGTTAATTCATCGTACATGCTAGTGACACTTTCAGGAAGCTTTGTGTAAAAGTTATTTGGATATGAGTGTGTTCATTCAATTCATGGAAATGTCTAGAACACACAAGTTTCATTAGAAATTTTAGTTTCAGATATATTTTTGCTTTTACAAATTTATTCGCATACATAATTACGTATTTTTTTATTACATGAAACCTAGTTCTTCGTGATATTTGTGCCTTAATGAGTTCTAATAATTAATTAACTAAAATATTATATATATCATTATTTCATTTAAATTAAATAATGATATATGACACAAAACGAGTTATTTTCGTTTTCTTTTCATTTATAATCATTATATAAGATGACTAATTATGACTTTAAAACCCCTGATTCATCCCCACAAGCTCAAACTTTTGCTCAAATTACTGCACTATACGTTCATCACGATTGTCAACCATAAACTAATGCAATATCAAATTTTTATTCGCCAATGAATATTGGAATGTTAATAAAAAATGAAATGTTCCAATATTGGAACATTGGGTAAAAATTGGTTAAACAGCACATCAATCCAGATTAAAAAAATTACATCTCTAAATAATTTAAACTCAAATGTATATTTATACATTTAAATTTAAGTTCCATTACAACTGCAAATATTGTTAAAAAATCTAATATACGCCACAGATTTACTATCATAAATTATATCTAAAAAGGTCATTTTTGATGTAATTGCTCTTCTGAACTTTTACAGTGACGACTAATTTCAGACGATCATCAAGTGTATCATCCAAGTCATTTTTATAACATTTTTTTTTCAAAAACTGTTACTGGTTTTAATGAAAAATAATATTTTAATTTTAGTTAGTTTTCTTAACATAGAGATTTATTCCTGTTACTATTAATATCGACGCTGAAAAACAATTTGGCTCGAAAAACTAGGATCTTTCCATTCTTTTGGTTTAAATATTATTTACCATTTAAATCAGTGGTCCTTAACCTGTGTTCGATCGAACTCCAGGGGTTCGGTGATTCAGTCTCCCGGGTTCGGCGGAGGTCAAAACACACACCAGACTTATTGTACGATATTATGAAAAATGATACGGCGTATGATATAGGGGTTCGGTGAACGCGCATATGAAGCGGGTGGGGTTCAGTACCACCAACAAGGTTAAGAACCACTGATTTAAATGGTTTTTTTGACTCCTTCGTAACATATTTTTCAAGATACATCAAGATTACTTTCCAGCGTCGATATATTGTACAAAAGGTAGGAAAGTCTCAGAAAATAAATGACAGAATTAGAAAAAATCAGTTATCTGAAATACGCTTCCAGTTGTAAGTATTATAATTAACCCATTAATGCAGAGAAAAACCACCTCATATACTCATTGAAATTATAAAAAATAGGTCAAACAGAAAAAGCTAATATCAGATGATAGCTGATATAAAAAACTATTGCAAATATTAGACGTTTTTTTAACCTAATTGTTAAGGATTAAGGAAAATCATCTCAACATAACTTTCATTATAAATTAATATGTTAAAAAAAATAGTTAAAAATGAGATTTCACTCAAATCCGTACAGTAATTATAACGCCTAATCCTAATGATCTTTACAGTAAATTTGCGTGGTGTCAAACGCCGTAAAATATGTGTACACCGACATTTTTCCGACAATGCAAAATTAGCACATTCAATATTTGAATGAGTTATGAAAGTAAAAATGTACTTTCAATAATATTTCTTATATTCATTCAAGACAATGTACAACGGACGAAGAAAGTCTTTTCTCCACACAAAACGTAATTTGCTACACTTCTTACTTCACCTTACATAAATATTTTTAAAAAGCATACTCACACATCTAATGCCGCCTCCTATCAAACGAATATAATGAAAAATCATGCGATTCAAAATGCATATCCGCATCGATCTGATTTATTTAGAAAATTCACGGGATAATGCGGACGAATTTGACCCCGTCGAACGTTTTCAGTGTTGAGGCGTCAATGTGTCACATATATAATGGCTCTCATTGCCGCACTAATTAGATATGCAAATATTCACCATATTTTGAGTCGGGTATATTAATTATTCTCGGCTAAGATTATATATCAACAGTGCCTAATGAGCGATGGTCGTTTTTTGTAATGTCTTATGGACACATAACGGATTTTTAAATGTTCGAATTTCACGCATATTTAGCATTGTCCGTCCGCGCTGTGTGAACACTCTTTTTATGTCCGTGAATCGTTGGACAGAATGGTCTTTGAAATCAGGATTTATTCACGTACGATTAGCGTGAAAAGCGCAAAAAAAAAACAGAGGTCGACGTATCCAGCGTGTGGTCAGAGACTCGCAATTATTTCAGGAATATTTACGCGGTGGCATATCGTGTTACTGGAAAATTTGTCACATCTATATATAACTTTCAATCAATACTTTCATTCATAAGAATGAATGATTGATGTATTTTCGTATTATCATAACGATGGCAACGCGAGTTGTTATGAAATTGAATGGTAAAGCTCTCTGATAAAAAAAAAACATCGAAGGATGTAATATATTTTTTAATAATATAACCTTTCTGGATGAGAGCCAAGGGCGTGGAAAACATTATGGAAATTTATATTTTGGCACGGAAACGAATATGTTAATATTATTTTATTAAAATAGCATTATGCATCCGTTGTTTATCGAATTATGCAATGAATTTTTATGACTATGTACGGTCGTTTGCATAATATTACGAATTAAATGCGGATATACAGATAGTGTCATTCCTTTCGAATGCAAGAGCAAACAAAAAATAGTGTATATACCCGGAGATAAAAAATAGTAAAATATCAACCCGTCTACTTTCACCCGTCGAATCGTGTCGGTCAGATCGACCGCATCCAGTTGTGGTAAAAACAAAACTAAACAAATCTAACTCGTATACAAATACGGCATATTAAATAATCATAGTGATGTAACAGATAAAACTGATGTACGAGTGAAAATAACAATGCCGTTATTACTTAAACAATATGCGTACTTAGACCGCGAGATTAATAGTTGCAATAATGTACTGTGCGCAATTTATTATTTTTCCAATTATAATGATTGACGACAAATTATCATCATCACCATTATCATCAGTAACTTCCATTTTCTTATTTTCATCCTAAAAAAAAGGTCAAAGTTTCGAAAATGTACGTAATAATATCGTGTGGAAAAAAAAGAAAATTGCGTCGGATAATCAAATCGGCGCTAAATTTAATCAACTCACCGGCTAAAATTTCCAGAGTCATGTTTGCGTTGTTATGGTAAATATTTTTCACTTATCAAAGTTTACGCCGTGGCAAAACTCACTTATTTTTCACTTATGTTATGTTATCACGGTTTTGCGAAATTTCGCAAAATCGACACTTCCATATTGTAACGACCGAATAATTTATTTCACTTTATAACCAAGTTGGAATTTACTGTGACCGCGGACATGACACGACTCTACACTAACAAAGAGTAAACTGAGGTCTGAGTGACGGAATTTTAGTTGCCGCTACGGAGCTTTGATAAAACGCGTCACACACCATCGACAACTCTCAACTATATAATAAATAATATAAATATATAGCATATTATATCATATAATATTTTATTCTCAAATAAATAATATATTAACCTATTGCACTCGAAGTTTTTTGAAGTCCTCAATACCTCAACACGTGTTATTTAATAAATTAGTATTTTGGATTTGTGCAATATTATCATTGTTAATATAAATATAAGGAATATTAAAATCTAAAATAATAATTTTTAATATAGCGGCGGCATTCGATTGATACGGAAAACTTCGATGCCGCTTCTGTGGCGGCATTCGAGTACATAGGGTTAAACTAATAGAAAATGTATTGATAAAACTGAGGGCTCAATGTCGCAGTGTTTCCAACGCAATTTAAACATTTATTTATATTTAGGGCTTTTATTCCATAGCAAAGTTTATTTAAAAATTAAGGCAATGAGTCATGATGTAATCTTAGCAAATATTGCTAACCTTTTTTTCTTATCGATTGAAATCTTTCCGCCATTCGAAACGAAAACAATGACGCATTATTCGCCACTTGCACAACTGATAAGACTATTGCGATAATAATTTATTATTTACATAGTGAAACACTTATCAATTGTATCATTAAAATATATGTATGTAAATTTGATAGGGTTTCGTCATGAATGTGTGAATTTTAGTTTTAGCACGCAAGCGAGATAACAATAATTAATATTATAATTTATATTATATCTGTTTAATTAATGACATTTAATTAATTAATTCCAACGTTTTAAACTACCTACATAAATATTTTTATAAAATATGCGGAGGTAATAATGGTAAAAAAACGTGATATAAATTCGGGAAACAGCTTTATTGTTGACCAAATAAAGATTGACTATTAAACTAACGAAGAATATGGAATATAAAATGTTTACGATGGACTTAGTTTGAAATCCGGGCGAGTAAAATACGAAAAAAAATACTTCTTTCATAAAATTGATATAATTTCTTAATCAACAAATTGATCTTATCGAAATTTTACCAGAGCCTTCAAAAAAGTTTACTGGATTGACTACATTCAGTCAGTTCATAGTTTTATATAAAAAATAATATTAATTAAATAATACTCGACTAAAATATTAATACAAATATAATATATATTAAGTTTTTACGACATATTTTTCGAGATAAAACTATGTAATGTTTAGCACGCGTAAACGCGTGCGCGGACTTTAACGGTAGTTCTGCTATGACGCGAAAACGCGTGATCAGACCGTAATGTGTTACATATTATTATATTATAACACTGTCTTCTAAAAGTCTATCACATTCGTACATAGCTCCGAGTTGTAAACTTATTATTAACTCTAGGACATATCTACATAGATTCTGAAAGGCAGTGATGGGAGTTACGCATTCGTTTGTTTTAAACAGCAACTCAATAAGTCTAAGAAACATATTCGGGTTAATGGTCCTTGTAAACTCGAATATTAATTATATCACACTACATTCCCAACGTATGAGCTCAATGACGGATAGATCTGCACTTAGCATAGACTAAGTAATTTAAAATAAATACTTTATATCAGTGGTACTTAACCTTTTTAGAAGTACTGAACCCCACTAGTTTCATATGCGCGTTCACCGAACCCTTATATCATTTTTAATAATATTGTACAATAAGTCGGGTGTGTATTTTGTCCTCCGCCGAACCCGGGAGACTGACTCACCGAACCTCTGGGGTTCGATCGAACCCAGGTTAAGAACCACTGATTTAAATAGTAAATAATATTCAAAATTGATTAAATAAATTGACATTCAATTCTGAAGGAGGCATTAAAGTTCACCCGTGAAGTGTTTCGTCAATAAAGAGAGAAAATTCAAAATTATATTATGAAACTTTTGTTCACATTATGAGACCTATCAATCTTAACCTAATGAATTTCATGATCGTTTTTGAATATTACAAATGAGTGTTTTGAAACGATGCATTAATAATGCAACAAGCTCTTAAACGCGTGCAGTATTGAATGATGAACGATGATTTTGAAGATGAATCGTGCTTCTTTGTTGCGAAATAAATTTAAACGATGGCCACTATGAGTTGGATGGTGTATGAGGCGCTTAAATCTGGCCATTCTAGTAGTTCGGCGGAAGCAAGAATTGGAACTCACGAGATTGCCCGGAGCGACAATCGAAACCTTCGGAGTGGACGGAGGCTCGGCTCCTTTGCGGACAATACAAGAACATTCTAGCACGGTGCTAAATTAGAACTATGGCAAAAAATTACGATGAAAGAAAAACCGGAATCAAAGATTAGATCCATTGCGTGCGGTACTAACTATACGAGTTTATAGTAGGAAAAGGGAAATTATTTTAGAGTAAACATGGACTAAATTAGTTAAATAATTATCAAAAGAAAACTTTCCATTTCAGCAATAAAAACGAATATTATGATTGACAGTAGTAGCTCGGTTTGTAAAATTATAAATGTGGCATGTTATTATAGAGTCACTGAAAATTATATATGATTTCGTGTTAGACATTTTAAGCTAATTATAATTTATACCATAATATTTGTTTAAAACTAAATATATAATTCAAAATAACTTGCGACAGTTACCAACTTTCATTGTCACAAATTATATTCCATAATATTTTACTAAAAATACGCGAAATCGATTCAAACACGGAAAGGCTGAATTATATAGTTTGCGTGTTATCATAAAATATTTTTTAGGTAATATGAAATTAAGACGTTGACCGAATTATATTGCTTCGATTGAAGGCAAGAAAAAGGGCATGGTGAATAACAGTGTTCTGTTAGATTTTCCATGGAAATTATATAAATAGCTACATAGAATAAATAAGTATGTTAAATAATGTAACGAATCCATATAAATAAAATGCGGAAGAACTTATTCTATAATCCTCATTGATTAAACACCGGTTGAATGAATAGGCGTATAAGATATTCAGTTCAAATTCACGCATTTACATAAATGAATTTTATACTGTTTAATATATCATTCATTTAAAACAGAATATGCAAATATAGGAAGTGGATGGTAAATAAATTGTATTTGTATATGGGCACGGCGTGTTATCAATGAAAGCACGAAAATGGTAGCATGTGGGAGTCGCTAATGACACAGTCTAAATTATATGAACATATATTAAAATGTATATAATACATATGAACATATATTAAATAATTCGTAGAAATAGTTATTTTAGTTATAGTCACAATGATATGTAATATTATATAGCAAACGACATCTATGAATAAATATAAAAATATTATAAAAATATTTAGCAAATATTCGAACCAATATTTATTAATATTAAAAATTATACGTAAAGATTCCACTAAGAAAGTTTATAATATTGTGTTAAATTCTATAATATTTATGTTATTATTATTGATTTGAAAAGAAAGCTTACGTTTTGATCTTGTCCTAGTGAGCGGCGTCGGTTTCAATGGTCGTCCCCGTTTTATTGAATCTAACAATTGTTCCCGTGGCGTTGCTTGTCTGGCAGCAGCCGGAGGTAATTTTCTATCAGACGCCTTAAAATATACAAAATCACATGATTAAACAGTCCATCAATTAATTATTACAAATAAATAAAATATAAATAGTCACATTTGACTGTTTTATTGAACGGCAAGTGCGATAAAATAAACGATTCTCGATAAAATATGTTATTCGAATATCACACAGACAAAATGAATTAATAATGACATTGAATCTGGCCATAAATGCTATTAAAATATGTTCCATAAACAATTCAGCGTTAATAATTTAGCAAACGGTTGAATATTAAACCAAATTTACGGTTATTCGTCTCAAAATTTATACGCATAAAAAACCAGTCGATCGGCTATTTAATGAAAATATATTACACGCGTTGTATTAATTAATAAATCTGTGTTTTACCTTTTTCAGTGGCGGTCTGCTTCTAATAAATTCGAGTATCATCGCGTGAGCATCCTTTTTAACTCTAAAAAATACAATTCGATTATTTATTGAACAATATGCATTACTATTTGATTAAATAAACAATTGCAAACCTCGGCGGTATACTGCCGTCGACTTTTCTCAATTTAAATCGTCTGGATCTGATGTCGTCCATTAAAATTTCATATGGGGTTAATTCGTATTCTATCGGAGTTCTGGAAAAATCTACTTTCTTCAGCTTAACGCCCATTCTGAGCTCGCCGATTACTTGCATCCAAAATCTTGCCTGTAACATGAGATTAATCAATTAAATTATGTATGATTTAAATATTGGTTTATCAATTTTGCATATTATTTTTATAATTATCATATTTTCTAGCATAACATGTTATTTACATACTTGTAATGCCAGCCATATCCTACGGTTAGTCTAAAACAGAAGAAGGAAAAAGCATTTGACTAGAAGCACATACATTATATATGACCAATCATTTCAGTATTAAATATTAATATTACTAATTTATTCCGAATATATTTATATTAAATGATAATTAAAAAAAATATATATAACTTAATATAATAAAAATTAATATTAGAAGTATTATTTTTTACATAAAATTAATATCATACATTTTATTTATCAAATTATTAATATTATATTTGGTTCGAGACATGAAAAATCTAAAAATATTATTTTAAGTTTGAGACATTAAAAATTAAAAATTCTTATAATAAATAACAAATACATACATAATATATTTCATTGATGGGTTTATATATTTTCTTGGATTTATTACATAAGGATATAATCAGCTAATGAATAATATGAGCCAATTATCAGGAGCGTACGGTGGTGTTAATGTTGGGTGTGCTGAATGTGGAAAAAAAATATGAAAAATACGGTATTTTTAATGAATTTTATTATTATTTATACATTAATTCTATTCTTCGTTTTTGCGATATAAATTTTTCAATGGAACTATCGTAAAGTGTGCCTTTCTGTTTTAGTGTTTTGAGTATTTTTTTCTCCATTGATATTACTTGAAAAATGTATGTCATAAAAACGAAGAACAGAATTATTGTATAGATAATAATAAAATTCATTATAAAAAAAACTGTATTTTTTTTCCACATTCAGCACACCCAGCATCAAGTCCATCATACGCCACTGCCAAATATACGTTTTATTTTCTAATATTCCGCAGCACCCCCAAATATTTTACCCACGAACCGCCACTGGATATTATCTCATAAATTTAAGGTAAAATATATATTTATCCAGTCTGTCTATATAATAAATAAACGCAATCGTTAACGCAGGATGATGCAAATTTAATTATTGCTAGCAATTTTCGGGGATAAAATTTTCACGAATATTTTTTAATAAAAGTTTTTATTAAAAGAGTATAAATTCCTATAGCACCGAGATAGGGACCGCCTTATAGAAGACTAGGCACACATACAACGTTTGGTGTTAGGTTTTTTAATAGTATTTTGTATACATTGCATATTGACAATATATTACATATTTACGAAATATGTAATTTGACCTTGAAAATTTCAATAATAAAATTTGATATAAAGCTATATATTTTTCCATAAAACATAATAACACCATATAATTATTTTCAATTTATTAGTAATATTGTAATTTATAGGTTTCATAAAAATTATCTTCAGTAGCGCAATGAGATCATATCTAGTTTTATCTTTTCAAGAAAATTCTATGAGATGATATGTAAGTAACATGACACATGACGCGTTTTAATTACTGTCATAAGTAATAAATAAAATACAATATCAAGATGTTTAAATTAATAATCACAGCCTAGATTAATAAAATAAAATATATAATGATGGTTTTTGTGAAAAAACTGGAAAATCTGGAACTGAACGTGTCATAAAAATCGGCGATTTTCACAACAATCATTTTTAAAAGAGCAGAAAACTGTGACATTTATTAAAATCTGAAATATTCCCATTTTTAAAATCAGGGAGTCATCGAGGAATAAAAAAAAAACAATCGTATAGAGATGAAATGCGTTGTTGATATACATTCAACCCTCCTATAGATACGAACTACGCTATAGAAAACGCCTTATAGAAGACTATAAGGACCCAAACAAAATTTTGGCTTAGTTTTTATAACCGTATTTTTTATGTGAAATGAAAACAATTTATCCCACAATTTATTTTGTTGTCAATCAACGGGCAATGACCTTTATTTCGCGCGTAAAACCTTGAAAATTTAGCATTTATCCCTTTAATCACCAAGCTAATTATAAGGATTTTTACCGTACGCCGTATAAACTTCAAATAAAATGAAACAACTAAACATATCGACATTCTAACAATCACATTGCCT
>JAGXCT010034782.1:2714-79562 GCA_022495035.1 Philopotamus ludificatus
TTTTTCGTAGCAAATCGTAGCAGAATGAGTTTTATCACACATGAATTTTAATTCAGAGCCGCGTATTATTCAAATTCAGACCATGGAATATATTTTTAGTCGTACAAGCTATTAAAAAAATGATGAATATCGGCCTCGGAATAAAGCGTGTTTTAAAAATACAATTAAAATACCGTAATTACTACAATCCGATGAATGAATATTTTAATATATATTTAATGACCCACACTAATTTCTATATTCAATAATAGCATTTCAAAATTATACTGTATAATGGACATCAAAAACATTGTTATGGCCTGTAGACGTGAAAACAAAATGGCGACGATTTTGCGCCATTTTGAATCGATTGCTTGATTTTGAGGTTATGTTATAAATATTAAATCTGATGAATCTGCAGAACCGCTGGTCTATATAGTAAAGTTATATAATATCTTGAGTAAAACTTAACCGCACCGGACTTGAACAAGTTTGTCTTACAGTGCACAGCATCTCACAGACCACACGGTCCATAATTTCGTGAGATTTCGCAGACTTAATTAATGTACGTGGCCAGAGTTGTGTCCTCCGTATATTGCATTACCCGAAAACGGAGTCAATTATCCACAATTTAATGGCAAAAGGAGTCCAATTTCCAATTACGACCATACGTTCGTGGTTTGTTGTCGGGGACGAAGCTGAATAATTATGTGTTGCAGGTGGCGTGTGCGGTAGTCAGTTGCGGATACCTCTCTCGCGGTTCTGGACCACAATCGTCGACTTGCACCAGTGACGTAACTATCACATAGGATGCAAAGCATCAGGACTTTACAGAGCTGTACGCCAATAAATTTATTTTATTATGTAGTAAATGATACGTTAGACAATGTATATTTTATATAGCAAATACGAAAAAAAATAAAAACAACAATATTGTTTTTTAATGGCACGGTTGCAATCGCTCCCGTACGTATTATTATCGCTCCGTACCGGTTATGAGCGAGAAAAAACATCGCGCATGTGTAAGTGCGAGCGAGAAAAAATATCGTGCTGTGCAAGTGGAGAAACCATATGTGCCGAGCCGGGAGCGGGCCTCAGTCACGGCGAAAAATTCAAAATTAGATCGATATTTTGAATTGTTCTACTAATATATATCATTAATAACTATTTTTATTCATCGATGTCAAGGTATTGTCGAAGAATTTATCAATTCTTGACTTGAAAGTTTTGGAGTCTATTTTCATACATTCATTTCTTACAAAATATACCCCATCGGCCGTCGTGACGGATCGGTTAAAGGGTTAAGAAACTCACATATCCATGGTCGATGATAAACTTTATTTAATATTATTTATACAGTGAAACCCCGATTTATTATTAAAATTATGAATTGTGGTCTATTGTATTTATTAAAAGCATCTTTAAATATTTTTGTGCTTTTTGTGACTCTTATTTTGACATGTTTTTTTTAATTCCATATAAATATTTAAATAAGATAGTTACATAGATCATAATGCTGGAATAGATGGTTAATAAAATATTTCAATAATTAAAAAGGATAATATCTTCTATTATATACATTTGTATAATAAACCCTTCTTTAACATCGATATAGAGACCACGCTATAGATACCCGCCCTATAGAAGACTAGACACCCAAACAAAATGCGGGGAAGGATTTTTAATTGTATTTTGTGTTTGTTTACAAACGTGTTGTACTTTGACTTTAACAATTTAAGGTTTTCAATAAAATAGTGATCTAGAGTTAAGCGCTATAGGAGGGTTGACTGTATAATATTCTAAAATTAAAATAAAAACACAAAGGGCTCTTAAATCTATAGATATAAATATTAAAAGAGTGTACATCTCAGTTATCCGCTCAAAAATATTATACCCCTCCCCATTTTGAGACTACCCCTTACCACTACTTATTTTTAAAATTTAATGCAAATAAACATACTAGTCAGACAAATGATCAACTCCATCATCGTAATCCATCCGCAATGCTGACATAAGTAATATTAATATAATCTTAAAATTCTACCTTTAACTAAATATATCAAACTCTTAATTTCTTTCTAAATTCTCTTTAAAAAAAAAAGAATTTAGAAAGAAATTAAAAAAAATCCTTAATTTCAAACTTATCCCTGATTGCTCTCATTCCAATCACAATCCTCGATTCCCAAAATCCATTTTCAGCCAATTATCCCTAGAGTTAATCCAAATCGGACACTCTTAATTACCCTTGTCACATCCTTGGACGTACTACTACCCTTTTCGTTCAAACATCTTATCAACAGAATGACCCAGTTCGCCAATCACGCATAACACATAATAATACATGAGAAAAATAAAATATGACATAGCTATATAATACAATAAATTGAAGAAAAAATTGTAATGTTTATGGGATATCAACAAAACTTTGGCTATATTTGACATCGAATATATCCCATATTCTGACCGTGGTTGAGCAAAGTAATAGCTCTGGCTACGGAGGAGTTCATAGAATTGAGCCTGTCCTCCTTAGCACAGCGGAAAAGCACGTGAACGGGTTCGATGGTAGTGAGGAATTGGCGCTTAAGGACAACTCAACAGTACAAGGGGTTATGTATTGCGCCAGCTAATAAGCAGAGAAGTGCTTGCCAAGTAAATCGATCTTCTTTTCTCAGTTATATACCCCAGGCAACCCTGCATGCGCTGGGGTATAAACTTGGGTAGAATCAAACTCCCTCATAGAGATGCCTGAAATTTCTTCTGTATCTTCTCTCTAATCTGAGAAATTCAAAGTCATAAGGCGCCCATATAATGGAGACAGTTCGAGCAAGCTCCGGACCAATGCATCGTGCCACTCATTATGACTAGGGTGCATGTAGTGAGAATTCTCCCAGAGACAAGCCCAACATTCTTGACGATCATACACGTCCGATACATATAAGCTAAATTTTGGCAGAATCAAACAAAATGCGAAGATCTTTAACAGACAGTTGTAGAGAGTTACGCTCCCAGACTATACAATTCAAATATGATGGGCTCTTTTGATCTAGAAAATATCATTGTTTGTACTTCAGCCTTAATGGAGACAGTTTGAAGTATTGATAGCCGTGCAAAGAATCAAATGTCAGCTGCAACGAGGCATCTTTTCCTGAAGTAATAGATCAGAAATATTTTTAAGTCGTCTGCGAAAGTGAGAATTTACATTGAAAGGACACTATGAATATCATTTAAAACAAATAAATAATAAAGGTCCTAGGTGATCCCTGCGGAATGCGGAAGGTGTATTGTATGTATACGACGTTTGGGAGTCATTATTTCACACATGTGTTTCCTCTGAGGTAAACTCGAGAAGAAATACGAGATTATCGATGGCGAAACTATCTAGTTTCAAAATGAGTCTCACATGATCAATTTTATCGTTCAAGTCGTTATAGACAACGTCGACTTGAACTGATTATCCAATGACTTAGACACACATTTTGAAACCCAAGATGGCCGGCTGTTGAGCGTCAGGCGAAATCCATGTTGCTCGTCAATGAATTTCTACATTCAATGGTTAAATATGTATTTATGCAGAGATCACATCTCAAACAACTTGGCGGAGTCCGGATAAGAACAGCCACTGGTCTGTAATTGGCGACATTCGACTTATCTCCTTTTTTAAATGTAAGAATTGACTTTGGAAAGTTTCACAAGTCTGGAAACTGGACTTTTATCGATGGGTTGAAAATATGACGAAGGCTCAGTTAGTTCAATGTGACATGCTTTTAGAACGAAAGAAGGTATACGATCGGGTCCAGCCGATCGCTTCGAATTTAATTTTCCAAAAGCAATCATCATTTGAGCTTTGTCTACGGTATCGATGATTAGCTGTGGTGTATTAAAATAACGATAAACTAATATCGAGGTCAATAGCGAGCAAAGGTAATTCTTTGGGAGTTATGTAAAGTAACACCATCAAATACCATGTACTTCGATACGGAGTTAACGGTTCGCTTTGTCTTAATGTAATTCAAAATTTTTGGAGAATTCCATCAGACTGCTAACTCACATAACAACACGTAGTCGCGATGGTCCCGGTGAACCAATGCTTGTATGCTTTCTCCGGAAGCACAGGTCCCTCACGGTACTCTGGGTTGGCGGACCGTTTCCACGCTCTGTGGATGGAGTGCTTCCTTGCTACTAGGGTAATTGCCTCCTTAGAGAACCATTTGGGAAAAAAATTTTTACGGTTAAAGTCGCGTTTAAGCGGGAGACACGAATCAAACACTCTATAAACGTACAATGTCATAGAACGCTACAGGTTGCGAGGTTCACATCGTTGCCTCAAACCTCCCCTGTGATCGGTGCTGTAAGGAATTAGTGACTAAATTTAATTTATCATTAAGAGCACCAAGATCTGACATCATTCATTTGATTCACTATCATTATTATTTACATTTTCCGTGCTATACCATTTCTTTAGATAATATTATATCGAGCGTAGGATGATATTTATCTTCGGGTGCAGGGTGTCAGATCTTTTTTACACAATTAAGTTGGAAAAGGCTAGATCTAAACATTATTACTTGGATGCAGTATATTATTATATTGTACTTTAAATTAAATAATGAACATATGCTTATTACGCATCATTAATTAGATGTTGCTGCCTGATGTAACGTTAAAGTGCATATTAAAATTTTTTTTTGTGACAGGTTAACATTTTTGATGACATTGTCACAAAATATGTATAGGTTGACCACTTGGCCGTTTGGTGGAATATAAATAACACATAAAAATTACAAAATTATCCTTGCATACTCGAATCCACAGGTCCTCAGCTTCGGACTCTAGATGTGGATATCTTTGAGTCGGGAAACCGAGAACATTTCCACTGCCAACAATACGCCGCCTCCACGGCGAGCCCTATCTCTGGGATATACTTCATAGCAGTTGTCAAACAAATCGCCATTCGATATCGATGGATTGAGTCACAATGTGAGAATTCTGGGCGAGTATGCTTGTCAAAAATGTAAATGTTTTGGTACCAAGACCTCTGACATTTTGGTACACCATATTGAGCAGCTCGGTATATTTATGCCGAGCTAGAGAATTTGAATTGATTTTATTAAAAATATACTGGCGTACTCGGACGTGTTCCGGCCAAATATTCTCACGAAGGAAGAGGTCCATAGTACTCGCCGGTATCTCTATTTGAATGCCTTCGAGGTGGCGATATCTCTCGATTTCAAATCGAAGACATAATCTCAACTTTAATCCTCCATCAAAAGAAGTCTTAATGTCATCCACTTTGGTGTCTGGGTGGAACGAGCACGCATGTAATCGCATTTTCTTTCCCGTCCCTGAGCGAAGACGAGCTACTCGTGCCCGTGACGCACTCACTTGTCCTGGTGGATGATGCTTGTTGTCGCCTCCTCGATGTGACCAACCTGAATTGACCCTTGTCACATCCTTGGACGTACTACTACCCTTTTCGTTCAAACATCTTATCAGTTTTTTTAATACATATAAATACGTAAAAAAAATAATAATAACAAAATAAAACACTTTCATAAAATTCTGGCAGTTTTTTGTACTTAAATACGACTCTAAGTGATTATGGATTTGATCAACATTTGTAATTTTTCTAAATCTAGCTCAAATATTTGGTCCTGCGTAATTCTTGCTGCGTGTGTTCTTTCATTATCATTCAAAAGAATTTATCCTTGATCGTTTTTTAAAACTGATCAAGCAGTACCTTTCATCTAACTAATTGGGCACGATACACCACTGAACTTAACTGAATTATTCCCGTAAACATCCCACCAAATACAAGAGGAGTACCTTTCTCAGTCAATATTGGCCCAGGGGTAGACAACGATATCTGATTCGATAATTTTTCAGACTGGTGAAGATAACCTACTTATCATCTCCAATAACAATCAATCTAAAGAAACAGATCGGTTTTATATTTTAACAGTACCTTTGGAGAAAGTTTTTTTTAATTTTTTTTTTCCATGCCTTTTAAAATTATCCTCTCATTTGGACATCGTTTTATGACAATTCTTTGATTGTAAATATACGGATCGGACTCCACTAATAAGTTTTAAGTGTCGTCGTCGATTTTAAAAGGTACCCCTAATTTTGGTTTATCATTTCATCGATTTTGAATATTTTAAAACCATCTATTAACTTGAATTATTTAACAGTTATCTATATCATTATCTATAGATTCTATTATATCGTCCATATCCGTCAGAGTTACATCCGATTAATATCTTTTCAGGTCCACAAAGCAGCTGAAAGGCTGCAATTTACTTGAACAATGATTCTTGCACCGAGTGCAGACGACACGGATCTGGTTTATTGCTACAGGAATAACGTCTGCAGTTATATTGATCCGTTGACAATAAAGAAAGAAGCGTTCGTTAACGATCCAGGACGTTTTATCTTAAGATGTTCTTGGTATTAAAACAAATTTTATGATTAGAGTGATTTCGAATCGCTCCACTTTACGACTGTGACAATTAATTTAAGTATTTCACTCATACGTACACGGTCACATAACAGTTTTCAGAACAAAAACAGATGAAACTTTTATGTCTGATGCCATAAAAATACGGAAAAAAATATATTCATAGAACCACCGATACGTATTTGTCAATAAAATATCGGAGCCTATTTTTTTGTATTGTTTGTTACTTATTTCGTCTTGTGTCGATGAATAATTTATATCGAGCAACGATCCTCTGTCAGAGTATGTCGACGAATTCTGATATTTTAATGGTCTCTATAATATATTACCGAAAAAAATAATATATATAAGTTTGAAAAAGTTTAATTTATTCTCAGTGAAGGGGAGTAGTTATACTCTAATTTATTCGAAAAACTTTGCACGGCTCTTAATTTTTTTTTGGTATTAATAATACTGACCTCGCGTATATCAATTTTTCCATCTTGATTATCGTCGTATGCCTCCATGAAACACGCCTTCAGCTCAGCTAACATGGCGTCGGATACAGCCTGAAAAATAATTAATTCATTATATTAATATTTACTATGATGAATGACATAATAGAAAGATTCATCCATTTAAACATTCGATATAGATTCTAAAGATGCAATGCGATTTCATCATCACATTACACCTAGGCCTCGTATAACACGGTCATATGGTTCCACAAAAACGTTGTGTAATACAAATCCGTGTTATACGAGGTTTGTAGTACATACAAAATTAGGATTAGCGGTCCAAAAAAATATCGAAGTTAGTTAATATTATTTATTTTTTTAATAAATAATCGAAACAATTTATATTTACGTATTTATTGATAAAAAAACATTAAAAACATATAATAGATCATTCATTCATCATCGCTATATCTTACAATTACATATGTTCGAATTTTTTTCGAGATCGATTGTTAGTTTTCATCGTCAGAGGACTCTGGATTATTTTTGGATTTAGCCTTTAAAAATTCTGTAATAAGCGATTGTCTGCTTTTAGCGTATACATCTTTACGTATATCTTTATAAGGGGTCAAGATCTAATATTATAGTCGTAAATATCAGATCAATCAAGAAATCATTAATGTCAATAATCAATATTCGTCAACTGATCGTGTGTATGATTCTCTAATATGTCATATCAATTCTATCATCCTCGTCAATCTAGTTTACATGTATCGACAAGTTAAAGTTTTAAAGAATCTCGCGCATGTACGATATGCGGCCGAATCCTGGACACGATTTGTATGCGCATGTATGTCATGCACCCCGCACTGAAAGGGTTAATTATCGTAGGTTCAGCCAACATTTCGATCAATTCTTCTTCATTCAACGTGTGATCCTTCAATATTTCTTCGATATCTTGAATATCCATATCATCAAATCTTTCTCCTCCAACGCCACGACAAATGTTATTTGTCTTTTGTTATTCAACTTCTATTGGTGGTACAGCATTTTCTGCAGGGACTACTCCTGGCCACAGCTTTTTCTAGAAAGACTTTAAAAGTCGATTGATTTATTTCTTTAACAGATGCAGAAACAATATCGATACAATTTCGAATAGATTTTCCAAGCTTGTGTCAATATTTTTTTCGAAAGCTCGTGATGAATATAATATCCTTTAAATGTTGAAATTATTCTTTGGTCCAATGGCTTTATGATGTTTTAAATCGGATGTCCTGATGCATTGTCCAGTATCAATAATATTTTAAAATCAAGATTCTTTTCCCCCATGTAAGCTTTTGCATCAGGTATAAAACATTTGTAAAACCAATCCTTAAAATAATACTTGTGTCTAAGCCTTTTTATTGGTTCTCCAATAAACATGTAAATTTATTTTGTTACAACCTTTCAGTGCTAGGGGGTTTAACCCTTTGAACTCCATTTTTTTTCAATAGCTTACTAGCAACTCCAAGCTATTTTCAGCGAATTTGCTAAAAAATTATATTTAAGGTAAAATCATTAGAAAAAAGTTAAAATAAATGAATAAAAAATGGTTTTAACTCATAAGTGCACTTTATTATGCATTTATTTAACAGACTAATTTTTAAAATTTATTAGTGTGTGATATTTTTTGAAACAATCGCCTGGGCGAAGGCCTGGTTTTCTATCACACGTTTCGCAGAAGAAGGTAGTTTTTCGTCTTCCTCCAGTAATTTTTAGATTTGAACATACCATGCAGTCCTTATGTTTCTAAGGAATACTGTAAATAAAATGTCTAGTTCTATCTAAACGTTGTTCTGTATCAGTTGCTGATGATTTCCCTGGTTTTAGTTCTGATACACGAAAATTTCCAACCAATGGCATCAACAAAGCTTGGCGAAATTCTTTGTGACTCATAGGCTTTCTGTTCTACTTTTTTTCACATTCTTTGTATAAAATGTAGGAGTTTACTATACTATTCTCGAAGCCGCAAAAAATAATTTCCTCCACCATTTTAAAGTCTTACGCATGAAGCAATAAGATGTCGCCAATTGGTCGGCGGTATCTACCCCACCCATGTTTTTAATATAGTTATGTATAACCGTTGGCTTATTTATCATGGGTTCATTATTTTGAGCTGATCTCCTCGGTCTTCTTTTTACAGCTTTCGAAGACGACATGATCTTTGTACTCAGCATAGTAACTATGCGTTTATCGCGCCAAGCTAGCACGAGAGTATTTTTTTTTCTAAACGCTATTTTACTCCCAATTACTAATCTTTTTTTTATATCTGAGTAATCCCCATTCATTCATCATAGTGTTCTGTTATTAACGGCCTTTGTAAATTCTTTTGGCCAATGTTGCATTCGTATAAAATCTATCTGTATAAATGTGATACCCCTTGCAATCAGGAATATGCTGTTGCAAGTTGTTGAATAAATATAACACAATTCTACTGGTAAACGTCAAGTCAGATCTAACCAGTCCCTGAGTCGTATAGCTTCCAAAATATGGGACAAATGTTGATATGTAGCTTGTACGAGAATCAGACAAAACATATATTCTAAGGCCCCACTTCGGCCGAGAAACCCTTGGCACGTCTTTTGTTATAAAATTCCGGTATGCGTTTCAACATAAGATGAAACAAATATTTCTCCGCAATTGTGCATCAAATCGTCTCTTAATTATTTTAAAAACGACTCAAATGCAAACATGTCGGGTGACCTCGGACATAGGAGTTGCCGGTAAAAATCCCATGTCGAGGCCACCTCGACATAGGAGTTCAAACCGATTAATAAACAATGGCTTCATTATGAATTCTCCAGAAGAATTAGAAGATAAGAGTAAAGATATTCTTTCTTTCGCCGCCTTAAATCCCTTCGCACGTTTTTCGCTTTTAGATATGTAGGGTCGATGAGGCATCATTTTCCAGTAAAATCCCAATTCGTCCGCATTGAATATCCGGTCTGGTGTGTAGCCTTTATTTTTTATAATATCGGCGAACTATGGAACAATATTTTGGCAGATTCTATGTCAGCCAACGCAATTTCTCCTAGAGTTTTTATATTATCTAGTGAGAATCGCTACTTAAAATTTTCAAACCATTCTTTATAAGCAGAAAATTCAACTGATAAAAGTAACGAAACAAACAAAATTGACATAGACCAGGGGTGAGCAACCCGCGGCCCGCGGGCCGCATGTCACCACGCCTGTAATAAAACTAAATAATTTTCTCAAATCTCGAGCGTTAAACCACTGCCAACTTAAAGATTTTTTATATGATTTGAGAAGTGAATATCGTGATGAAATTTACAACACAGGTGCGTTGGTTGAATAAATGTGCTATGCTTAAAATAATATATAACTTAAAAATCATATTCAATTTCCCCATTTCGAAGATAAAGAATGGATGTGTGATTTTGCCTTTCTCGTCGATATAACTCAGTATTTGAATGACTTAAACGTGGAACATCAGGGAAAAGGCCAATTTATTCATAACATGTTTGATAAAATTAATGCTTTGGAAAGAGAACTAAAAATTTGGAACAACGATCTGTTGTTACACAACACGTCGCATTTTGCACACTTAAGACAAGAAACTCCTTCAGAAACCCGAAAATATGCCCAGCATTTACAAAAATTAGTAACGGAATTTGAGTCGCGATTTAACATATTTAGATCAGAAAAAACCACTCTTAGTTTTAACATTTTTTGTTCACCATTTAATTTTAATTCACGATTTAAGAAATAAATTTCAAAATGTTGACATAATTTCTATTAAAATTACATGAATTTAGAACAATTCGCTGTTTTTTTTTTAATAGTATTTTATTTCTGTAATTTTATATAGTTGGTTTATTTTGTTGATAAAGAGATAATTAAGGTTCTTTATTAAATTTTTGTATTATTATAAATTTCTAATGTGCGGCCCGCACAACATTTTTGAATTTGTAAATTTGTAAATGTTGTTAAAAAAGGTTGCTCATCCCTGACATAGACCGTGTTATACGAGTCTTGGGTGTACTAATTTATTTTAGTCGCGGTGAACTTGCATGTTACCTATAAGCCATAACACTGGTTATACTCATATGATGCGATTGCGTGCTAAATCTATTTTAAAGCAATTATTGTGTATTTAAAAATGTTAAAAATCGTATTTTTAGACAACGAATGAATTTAATGGCCATCCGGGTTACGCGTTAATGGCCAAAATATATTTTTTAAAAATAGCATCGCGCATTATATGCGGTATTTTATAAATATTATTCCAAAATATGAATCAGATGTGTTTAATATTTTTTTGCAGCGCAATTTAAAAAGCTATGTCGATGTAAAGAAAGCTGCGAATGTAATGAGCCTTATTATGATAAATATTGCCGGGGGCAAGAAGAAAGAATAAATGGGAGCCACGAATACAAATTTATCTCACGATCCAATTTCTATATATTTTCGGAAAAAGCGTTAGCCAGACCCTCATTTAGTTTGATGCTGTCCATTTATTTAGCCGCATTTAAAGCTCGAGAGTTAAAAATTGGCACCCTCGAATGCGGGCCTCGTTATTATGGCGGCCGTTGAATATTTCAAGGGCTTATCACATCCCGACGTAAGTATTGAACTTGCGCTGAAATATTGTTACGGCGACCCACGCGATGGCAAAAGCCAAAGTTGTACAACTTCGGCGTTATTTGAGTGAGGTTAGATGTGCGTATTGATAACGTGTACCGCAACGTGATCTGATAATATATATATAATTGGGTTTGTGATTTTCATCTCACTCCTTTCGATCACTTTCTTTAAGATCCATGGAATACACTTTAATGCATTTTTTATTAATTTATTCATTGTAACGTAAAAAATCTTTTTCGAAAAATAATTATAAAAAAATGCACAATAAATTAAAATATTAATATATTTTAAAAATCAAGACTAGTACAATAGAATACATTATTTATTTTAATAATATCATGAATATATCAACTTTTTTTTCTACACGTATGTATTATTAATATAATATAATCTATGATCTAAAAATCATAAATTACAGATATCAAACTACCCTAATTAAGTACACCCATCCCTCGCTTAACATGGAAGATAGGTTCTGCTAGATAACCGTGTTAAACGAAACCGTATTAAGCGAGACTAACAAATGTATGAAAAAGAGATGATAGGTTATATTTTAGAAATATTAAAGAAATAGGTAGATAGAACTGAAAATTTATTGAAACATTATAAACAAAGATAAAAGATATTTATTTCAGGTGTACTATTTTTTTTTACAATTATAATGGACAGTTGTCGTCCAGATATGCCCTAACCCAGAGGTTAGGGCATATCTGGACGACATATCCCCTTAAAACATCAGATTTTTCCGCGGCTCCCTTAATACATGAGTTTTTTTTCAAAATTGTTGACTTTCTTAAGAAAAACGAGCGCAAAAAGATAATCAAAAATTCGGCCAAATGTGCCGATTTGTAATTGAATATTTCGCGGCGCCCTTTTAAGGGCACCGCGGCTCCCTGGCTCACACTTTGGGAAACCCTGCCCTAACCGTTATTCTTGGAAATTCCCGCAGCTGTGTGCACGTTTACAAAGCAAGATTTAATCGAAAAACATTTTTTTTTAACAAAACTGAAACCGTGTTAAACGAGTATCGTGTTAAGCGAGGGATAGGTGTAGTTACATCCATAGCTCGCCTAAGACGGAGGATAGATTCTGCTAGACCACAATGTTAAACAAAACCGTGTAAAGCGAGACTTTCCATTATAATGAATAGAGGAGATCGGTTATTTTTTTTATATTTGTCTTTGTTAATAAATAATTATGCTTATAAAATATATAGATTAATAAATAAACGTTAATCGTGTACGTTTTTAGAATTAATTAAATTGTTTAATGGAAATTAGTATAAATTATGATTTATTTACTTTGATGACATAACCAGACATTAAGCTATTATTTTTTTAACCACTTCCGTGGTCAACCTCTTGGAAAAAAGTGGGTGATTGTTTATTACTTATTATATTGTAAAATTAAGACAGGTGTCACTCAACGCGCGCGATGCGTTCTCTAGACTGGTGGGGGAATGACCCGAGCTGGATTCGGGCAAATCACTATAAAAAGTTTCGTGTACGATGTGCCCGAATCCAGTTCGGGCAAATCACTGTGTCAGCAAAATACCTGCCCGAATTGTATTCGGGCAAATCACACAAGGGGTTAATGATTATTGAACATAGTTTAATTTAAAATAAAAACATTTTATCTTTGTTTTAGACCAGGCTTGAGCAAACTACATGCCTAATATATTAGGGGTACCGCAAACAAATCCATTTGTTTTTTTTTTCATATCAAAATCATTAGCTTCGGACTTAATCATTTTATTTTTAAAAATAAAATAAAATACATAGACATACATTACTCCACCGTGTTCAGGACAGACTGATCTCAAATACGACACAAAAGATGGACTTCTTTCCGGTATCCGTAATATAAACCGATAATTGTATTCCTAAAATATTTTTTTGCCTTTTTGTTCTTCTTTAAATAAATTAAATTACAATAAAATTTGTAAACAGTGTAAAATAAATTCATCAGTACAATAAGTGAATGATTATGAATTTATAAAGCAAAATTAAAAGAGGATTTCTTTTAATAGAAAATACTTTTATCGTATTTCAGATCAGATTCATCGGAGTTCATATCCTACTCTTCGTTTTAAGTTACGTAATAACTATGATTATTAAGATAGTTAAAACAAAAAAAGATTTTTATTTATCAACGTTTTTAGAAATATATTTAATAAATTTATTTTTTTATTGAATGATTTTTCAGCTGAATCAGCAACATAATCAATATTTTTTATATTGAAAATCGTATCTCAGCCACCTTATTGAGAGTTTCTCACAAACAACAATGAATTCGAATGGCCTCTCTGTTATTTTAAATAACGTTATACGTATTTTTTACGTCGATACTTTGTGCGAACACTAAAACTGCTCGGCTACCGTAACTTTTATGGACCCCTAAAATTTGACGACCTCAACTTTTCCGGCTTGAAAACTCACGCCCCGCACCCCGAGACGTTTCGATTAATCGCAATATTAACATGTTATATAATTTATTTTTTTTCCGCCACGAAATAGTGGCCGAGTTATTTTTTTCTGTTGATCGTAAGCATTAATTTGCGACCATGAACCTGTTATTACAAAAATTGCCTTAACATCGGGTATTTTAATATTCATCATGTATAATAATATGTAAAAAAAATATTATTCAGAGATTTTCCTTAGAGAAAATTATGGTTTCTATGGAGATTTTTTTTATCGTTGAACGATCTGCATTTTTCATTCATATAAGCTGGTAATTTATTTATTTTTTGTTGTACAGCGGATGCAAAGAGCTGAGGAAAACCTTTGATAAGTTGAAAAAGCCAACAGCGAAAGGCATCGGGTTTTCGAAGAGTTTTCATCCGTACAAAGTCCCTGACACAGGTGAATCGGGGGATTAGGGGGGTTTCAAACGTCCCAACCCCCCGGGGGGCTTTAGTCGGAATTGAAAATTCAGGGATGCCGTATGAAAAATAATAACGGACCTCTAGATTATATAGAAATATCCGATGCATACATTTGTGATCGACTATGCAAATATTTAATATTATTACTATGCAAAATACATAGACAATTTTAATATAATTTCAGAGGCATGGAAAATTTTCAGAATTTTCAAGGAAATGTCATTGAAAGAATTCGCGGAATTTCAGGCTTTAGTTTTATATTTCGGCGCAAAAATAATAAGATTATTTCCTTTGAATGCTGAAAGATATTTCAAGCACTTATATTTGCACATATATAATAATATGAACCAAATTTCGTCCTACACGATTTTAAAATAACACGGTTTATCAAAATGAGTTACGTAAGCTTTTTTTTGCAGTAAACGGATGCGTTTTTAATCCGATTAAATTGAATCGAAACCGTATAATGATTTTTAACCTATCCGTACCGATGGGGGATATTTGGGACCCCAAGTTTTAAATGTTTCTCGAATAACTCTTTTAATATAAATTCTACATATAACAAACTCTTTGTATTTATCTAATAAGTCTAAAGAATAAATATTATAAATAATCATTGTCCTCTATTGTCCGCAATTACGAAAAATAAAATTAAAACAACATCTATTCGCTAATTCTATTCATTAATTTTTTTTTATTATTTTTAGTTACCGTTGATTTTTAAATAGATAGGCCAAAAATGTCCCTTTTATTTTAGATTTTATAATAGTATTAGAGAAAAAAATAAAATTTGTCAGTAAAATATATAATTTTCATATTTTTCAGGCTGAATTTTACATAATTTAGTCATTTACGCTTACATTTTATTTTACATGAAACAATAAACATACAGATATAAAAATTAAATTTATATTTCTATTGGTTTAACCTAGCCGTGCCGATGGGTGCCGATAACCCCTATTGGGGACCCCAAATTTTGGATTTCCTCGAATAATTCTTTTAATATAATTTTTACATGTCAAACATTTTGTATTTGTCTAAAAAATGTCTAAAGAATAAATAAATATACATTTACTGTCTGCAATTCCGAAAAAAAAAATAAAAACAAAAATATTCGTTTCTGTTGCCACGGGCGCGATGATTTTGCTCACTCGTATCTGGTACGATGTGCCAAGTGCGAGTAAAATATATAATATATTAGTGAAACGTGCCGCAAGTCAAAATATTAATAAAGGATTCAATAATATCTTGACTAGAAATGTTTGGGGTCTATTTTTCATTATAAATATACCCCTTTAGGACGAAGCGGTTGGTTTCGAGCCGGCGTGACGAATCTGTTAAATAAAAATAAAAATGTTCTTTATTTTTGGGTCAACTGTATCTATTTAACAGGGTGTCTAGAATGAATCAAACGTGCAAAAATGTTATAGCTTTTATAACATTAACATTTATTTTTTAAATAATTGATAGGTTTAACGAATAAACATTAAGTTCTAGAATTTTTCTGAATAATTTGCATATGATCTTGAATTAATTAGAGAGGGTCAAATAACAATGCAATTAAAACTCGTATTATTAGTAGAAAGTTGTATTAATTAGAAATATCTGATCCAAAGAAGGTTAGTTTATTTTCAGTCGTAAAAATCGCTGAACTGTCCCAAAAAAATAGCCTAGAGGGAAAATTAGCTAAGGCGCTCTATATATAATATAAGTTCTATTAGTAATGAAAAAAAAATCAGGGTGCGAAAAATAAAAAAAAAATCCTCGGGACAATTCAGCATCTGTTAAAAAAATGCTGAATTTTTACGATCGATTATTATAATATAAGGAGTTTGAAAAATATGGAAATTTATGCGAAAGCGACCGGGAAAAAAATATAAAGCCAACTACGTACATAAAATTGAATTGAAATGTTATGGAGACCATCAGTACCTGAGTGCTTTAGATATGTTTTTATGCAGTCAACTAGTCATATTCGACGTGTTATATATACATATATTATCATACAAAAAATATGAAAAACCAAGTTTTCATCGGAAAATTCTTTAGATGTTTTTCAATATTTTTTTTTAAATATATTAATTAAATAAATTGATGATAATGGAGATTTGAGATAAAGCCTTTGTTCGTTTACTGTTCTGAAAGTTCACGTATTTTACAAAAAGAAAAATGTCATAAAGCGCAATCTCAATATTATGTGGAAGGCCAACATGAAAGCTTTGGTTACCAAGCCTTTCACATAGTGGATTTATTAAAAATTTCCGTCATACGAGAGCTTATGTTAGTGAAAAAAAACGAATATTAAAAGCTCGTTTCATAATGTAAAATCCTGAACCGTATAATTTAGAAAAGGATTTATTTTGTGAATTTAGGATAATTAATATATATTATTATATTATTTTCCATTTAAACATTTTGCAGATTTGTTTTCAGAAGTTTCTAGAATGTGAAGAGGATTCTTGCTAAGCAATGGGATTACACGTGAATGGTAAAATTGTAATGGTATAAAAATACATATTAATAAAAATATTTTTTTATAAAAGGGAAGTACGTTGTATTTAAATGTCAATGTGATTTGAGAAAAAAATAGCAGAGAAAGAATGTATAAATTAAGAAGTGGCATGTTACCTACAATATTATGGCTTGTAGGTAACATACATATTATTTCGATAATGTAAGCTAATTCTGCCTTAGCTCAGTTAGTAGTCGGATAGGTGTCCGACGAAAACTATGGATTCAGGGAATTCCGGAACAAAGGTATGTAAGTGGAAGAGACCATTGCCTTCGCAAGTTTTATAAAAATATGTATGCAAGTAGTTTGTCGAGATGGTATTAATTAATTTAACGCCACCTATCCTTCGTTGAATTAATAATTATAAAATAATATAAAAAAATCAATTCAACTGAAATAATATTAAAATTAACGAGTGTCGTGGTTTGACACTGAGAGGAATATTAGTGTGAGAGACTCATTCCATTCCTTGCATCTTTAGAATCTTTATATATATCCGATTTTACGTATTTATTCACTGTAGGTGAAGGTTATTCCTACATCTGAAATATTTTTAATTAAATTAATTTGAATTTTAAAAAAATATAAAGTTAGCTTTTTCCCTCCAAATAGTATTAGTGAGCTGAACAATTTAAGATAGACATTCATATCCACGGAAACTTGTCTGACGGAAAGTTAAAACATTTCTAACAAAAGGAAATGGGGGGGGGGGGGGTCAACCTATGGCGTATTGAAAGATCACAAGTGACTTTTCAATTTGATAATTTGGAGACATTGCATGGTAAAACAAGAGGATGAGGCACATTTGAAAAAAAAAATCATGCCTAGAAAATAAATTTGTGTACTGACGGTCATCAGTGTGTGCACTGACGGAGTGCCGTCAATGATAAGTAAAGAAAATGGTACTACATTCTTTTATTAATTCGTCTTGTGCTAAAACATCACTGTGTTATGCATTAATATATCAGGCAATATGTGGAAAAACTGTAAGCATGCAGCATTATTTATTTATTTGACTACGATGGATGGATGGCATAACATAAAGACTTTAAAGCACCATTCACCCAAATAAATATTCTAGAGATGCAAGAGAAATAACGCTCTCACACTAATATTCAATCCATTATCAAACCACGACACTGGTTATCAATTATTATTATTTTATTTATTATCATCATCATTTACTAACCACAAGGCTCTCATTTGCTGAGGGCATGGGCCCTACCAAACTCTCGAATGGCAGTCGAGGCCAAAGGAACCTGAGTCTCATACGTGACGTAAGGGCTTTCCTTTATGCGGTTTTTTGTAAAGAGTTTCCCTCTCTTGGCCATTGCTGGCATTGGACGTACATTTTATACCCTGTTGGTATCGGATTTTACCCTCTCGACTGTGTCCAGGCAAGTGGGAGGGGATTTGTCTCGGTATTCGTTTTTTCTTATGAGTTTATGAGTCACAAGTACCAAGTCGCAAGTGATTATTAACCCTGTCGTGCAATAGCAATCCTTTAATCGTGGGAAAGACCCCCTAGAAAGAAGGAAGAGGTGCGAAAGTATCGAGACTAGACCAATTATTGGTCAACAGATTAGGGTTTTCCTTCCCAGGGTATACTGGATCTATGGCGAGAAATCCGTTAGAGACCAGATTTGTTTATGCACATAACGATATGTGTACATAGAAATTTATATTATTTGTTTTATAATTATTTATTCAACGAAGGATAGATGACATTAAATTAATTAATTCCAACGCGCCAAACTACCTACATAAATATGTTTGTAAAACATGCGGAGGTAATGGATCTCTTCCCCTTACATACTCCCTTGGTCAGTGTTATAAAGAATTCCCTGAATTCATAGTATTCGTTGGACACGTATCCGAGTACTAACTTAGCTCAGTCGTGGTTAACGTACATTATCGAAATAATATGCGTGTTACCTACAAGCCATAACATTAGTTATGCAATCTACGTTTTTCTTGTTTTTAACTAAAAAATGAAAAAAAATATACATGGCATTGTATATTTAAATACATATACATAATAATTCTCCATTGATACATTATTAATTTATATGCATAAAATTAAATAATATATAATCGTGAGAGTGACAGTTGTATGTGAATATCCAGGGGTATATTAACCGGGCATAATATTATTCATTAATTTTACCAACAATCGATGTAAATTACTTGTTTTTACCTCGAGGGTATAAGCTTGTCGGTCGAATTAACGTTAATTAACCGCAAAGGGGGGAAGGGTTAGACATGTTCGCGAGCGCATGTTCTTGCGTGTGTACGCGAACCCGTCCCCCCTTTCGGTACGTAACAGTACGCAGGGACGTCTTGGAGATAATATAGAACGGTTCCGTATTATCTGCGGGATTAAATTATACGGAACGGGACAGAGACAGATAATGCCGTGGCCGTAATATAGTGTAACGCTATACGGAATTGAATTCGCAAAGCGTAATGAGAAAAAAGGATAACGGCCAATAATTAACGATAAACGACCGTTATGACTTGACCGTTTAATTTTGAATTTTTGAAATGTATACTTTGAAATGTACACGTGTCAAATGTACCCGGCAATATTGCAATATTCAGAGAGCTTTGGATCATTTCGGAGCCCAGGAGGCATGACCCACCAAAATATGTCCCGGGAATATTCCGAATATACGAGCGAAGAATTTTGCGCATCACAAAGCTCCGTAACACTCGGCGACGTATTCCGAAAGTGGGGAAAAGCGTTTAAAAATGCGCCGAAAATAAAACGTGGGGATTTTCGTGGAAATGCTTATCTCTCGCGGAGGTTAATAATAAGGCCTTGGAAATGCGCCGGTTTACTGCTGAGGTCTTGACCCCTGGGAGCCCTAATATCAACTATAAACCTTCCGACCCACCGGGGCCCATTGTTTCTTGTCCCGCGCTTTTCGCGCAATAAATAAACGCGCCAAAAAAAAAAAACACACAGCCGAAGCATTACGAACTTTCGCGAATAAAAACCGAGGATAATTATAATTGGTATCTGATGGTAATTAGTCAAGTTTTAATTGCGAGACGTAGTAATTAATTCATTTTATACCTGTGGGTATGTGTTTGTTTTAAAATTTTATGAGAGATAAATTAACAGATGAAAAATCCATTAAGATAAATGCCAAAAAAATTTAAGAATCCCCCGGAGCATATTTGAATAATTAAATTATAACATTTGACGTCAGATTAGATTAGTTTATATTATTTTTATACATCATATTAATTAATATTTAATTTTTCATTGAAAAATAATGTGAGTGAAACGCTATATAATTTTAAATAATTCCATATTAATTTATTTATTCACGGATTATGGGATTACTAAATAACACCGCTGAAACAAGTAAACATTTCGTACTATCCCTGAGATAATTTATTGCTTTGCAAAAAATACAAAAACTAATTATGTATTTTGTAATATTTTCTTTCAGATCCCTGAATTTTATTTATTAAAACTCAGGAAATATATTATGTTTTAATGAAAGGTGATTTTAATTAAAAAAACTGAATACGTGTCAGAATCGCTCTAGAAAAAAAATAAAGCCATATAAAATATATTATTTTTTCACCGTTAAATTTTAAATAGTATAGCAGAAAAAAATAAAAATTGAGAAAATATATAATTTTCATATTTTTCAGGTTAAATTTTACATAATCTGGTGATTCCTAAAACACTTACATTTTATTTTACATGTAAAAATCAACATACAGATATAGAATAAGTTTTTTTTATATATATATTTCTGTTTGTTTAACCTAGAAGGATCGATGGGGTTAAAAAACGTGTCAAGAATAAAGTCCTTTATTGTTTACAAATGCGAAAAAAAAATAAAAACAACAATATTCGCTTTTGTTGCCACGGGCGCGATGATTTTTCTCGCTCGCCTTTGGTATGATGAGCCAAGTGCGAAGGAAACGTATTAGTAACACGTGCCGCGAAAACCAAAATTATGAAGCATATCATGAATAACTTTTTTATTCTTAGAATAATCCATTTTTAAAATTTACTTGGAACGCTTGGGGTCTCTGGCAGACCCCATTCGAATGACTCAGTTGTATTCGAGCCGCCGTAACGGATCGGCTAATTAAAAAACACATATTCTAGTCTAATCAATTGACAATTTACGTGTTAACGAAGTTTGTATTTTTTAAGAACTATGGACATGATTATTGGCCCCATTCTATCCGTTATGTATTGAATTTTATTTCAATTCTATTTTTATTTTTTTTTAAATGTTCAGGAATATTTCAAGAAAATATTGATTCAGAAAGTCCAGCGATATTTTTAACCAGAGTCTATTAAATTAAAATATTATAAATAAAGGACATCTTAACCGATCCATCACGACAGCTCGAAAACAACTGAGACAACAAACTAGACTGAGCACATTGCACCGGATGCGAGCGAGAAAAAACATCGCGCCCATGGCTACATTAGCGAATAATGTTAATTTTATTTTTTTCTCAATTGGATCAATGATTATTTATACTTCAGATTCATTAGACTAATACAAAAAGTTTGTGATATTGAGTATTTACAATAAAAGATTTATTCAACAAAACCTTGGGGTCCCGAATAGACCCCATCAGCACGGATAGGTTAAGGCTTCAGTACATTTAAAACGTTAATAATACTAAAATAATAATAATAAAAATATGCAAAATCGCATAATTTGTTATACAGTAATATCCCCAATAGGTGTTCCGATAGCGCACATTTGAAAATAAATCGCGGAATTCACCCCAATAACGCGAGCGCATTCTATTCATGCATAGCTCGACCGTAAACTCTATGCCGTTTGGCTTAGTGCGCCTGTGTGTTGATCTCGCTCGCACATATATATGTTCTCATGTGTGCGAGTGTTCGGCACATTTCTCACCATTCACGCCTGATGTAGACAATGAGCCACGGATATGTGTATGTCGGCGATCGCATGCATGGCAACAGAATATTTCATGCATTTAAGATTCATATTTTTTTTTACATTGCTCTGAGTTTTGGCAGATTTGTATTTTTTTGCAAAATCTCCCTAACCCTAAATTTTGGATGTGCTTCATTATCCCGATAACGCGTTGTTCCAATAACGCGGTCCCAACTTTCGCGCTATCGGGGGTATTACTGTATTTCGTTAATCGAAAGGTTTAAATTATTAAAAAAATCATTGACGTGGTAATAAAATTCCATTTTCTTCGCATTTATATGTCTCGGGTAGAAATAAATGGAAAAATTCAAGATATATATTCTCTGTCTATAATTAAATCGAATTAATTTTAAAATCTACATAGTTTTCTATTTAAAAAAACCGACCTTAACAAAGATATGAATATAAATGAATACAAACAATAAATAAATTTAAATTCATTTGTAATTTAGGATATTTCGTTTTTCAGCTGAATGATATCCAAGCCCTCGAGTATCGATTTAAGCTCGAGCATCGCGTTGTAATGTATTTGCATAAGCCTCCGCAGCAACGCCACTCTTAACGTCTCCAGCTATCGGATTAGTCATTAACTTGATTGCCTCATCAATTCTAGATAAACTGTTACAAATTTGCTAAATAAAATACAGCACAATCTAACGCTTTTATCATTGAATTACTCAGATTGTTTTATTGCGATCCGAAACCACCATCTGATACATCTGACACATATTCTGCGAAGCCCTCAGGGCGACAAAAGCAAACACTGGGGACCCGGTTATGTCCTTGGCCGAATTTGCATAAAGCTCCGGGCTCGCCCACCTTTCTGGCGATAATTAAGGGCGTCGCCGTCGTCATATTATTGCGATTGCTCTAAATTTGTAAATCCAGGGTTGTCCCCCAGGGCTCGGAGCTTTCATTAGTGGCTTAATGTCCGTTCCCAAACTCATTAACTTGCCGAGTATCTCTGATCACATTTTCATTGCTGATCTTTTAAATCCACACTTGAAATGGCAATATTTTCACCAAGTTAATTGAATAATCTATTCAATGAGCGACCCTAAAATTATGGAAATTTATGACAGCTCATAAATAACAAACAATTAATATAAAACTATATTCAAATAAATAATTACGGCATAATTATATAATTACACACAAAAAACGATGACAATTCCGCCCCGATAATGGACAAATGCGCCGGTGAAAAATATATTTAAATTACACTATTCCTAAAAAATAATAATTTCATGCAATTATTTAAGCACTTAGAACCGGGTTTCCCGAACTATGTTCCGCGGATCGAAAATAGGTGTTCCGCGGATCCAAAATAGGTGTTCCGCGGAGCCTAAATAGATATTTCACAAAAAATCTTCTGATACGTCTATCATCGAAGAAGAAAAAAAATCCAAAAACTGTGATTTCTTTAAAATCGAATATTTTTTAGAACACCTATTTAACTTGAAAACAACTCTTTCAGAATATTTTCCGAAAATTAGTAAGGACGATTCCTGGATTCGGAATCCATTTTCCGTGACAGTTAAATCAGTGGCCTCAAGTAATTATGAGAATTTAATTAATTTATTTAATGACTATTTCTTTAATAACCATTTGTTATTTTTATTTATACTATTATGAATTACCCAACCCAAAAGATAAGTTAAGTGTTCCGCCAAAATTTTCGAATTTGCTAAGTGTTCCGTCGCTGAAAAAGTTTGGGAAACCCTGATTTAGAATATTCCGTAAATATTGAGAGAAATAAAAACGAAAATTCAGCGCAGACCAAATCGGTGCCGATGATTTGTTCCTAAGCCCATTCGTCACGGGTCATGAATTCTTCATCAATATCTTATTAGACCGCCCCCCCCGCACTTCTCTACCGTCCCGTATCCATCCAATACACGACGTCAGAAGCGTTTTTCTTGATCTACACCGCACGGAGCAATACTGCCCTACCAGATTAATAAATATAAATTATAAATGTTTTATAAATTTGCTTGGGGGTGCTGCAGCTCCGCAGTGTATATGGACGAGTTGCCCCATGTAATATTCATGGATATGGAGTTCTATAAAAAGTGCTAGATATGAATAAGAGGAGAAACCAAAATCGATGATCACACTTTAAACTCATAGTAAAGGAATTGTTACAAGACATCGGTTGTCTATTTTCAACAGTAAAGAAGAATTTTAAATGGCACAGGAAACAATAGAATTTGAATGTCTCGCAAACTTACTCTAACGATCCTTCCAGATATTAAAACCATCTGTATGATAACGTACGAAAATAATCGCACCGTCTGAAGGGGGTCTCTCAGAGACCCCAAGCATTTCAAGTCAAGATATTAATGAATTCTTTATCTTATTATTTTTTTAAAAAAATGGATTCTTAATTTGATGGATATTTTGGATTTTTTAACTAATCAATATGACGCGTAAATGCGATGACTCGCCGCACGTTTCACTCGCACTCAGCACATCGTATAACATTTTTTTTTAACAATTGCTGACAATAAAGGTCAATGATTATTAATAATATTTATTCTTGAGACTCTTTTATACAAATACAAAGAGTTTATGACATTCAGGATTTATATTAACCGTTCAGACGCCACGGCGTGCAGGCACGCGAAATCGGATAACCAACAGCGCCACGGCAAACGCTACTACAAATTTATTTATGAATAAATATAATATTTTTAAATGAAAATTAATGCAGAGACATATTTCGAAGACAATGTGATTATTAGAATGTCGATATGTTTAGCCGTTTCATTTTATTTAAAGTTTATACGGCGTACGGTAAAAATACATATAATTAGCTTGGCAATTAAAGGATTGAAACTTGGGGTCCCCAAAAGACCCCATCGATACGTTATAGGTTATGGGTAACAACTGCTTTAATTTAAGAAAACTTGCAATTTGCTAAGAGGACGGCACAGCATTTTCTCACATTTAATTCCAACATAGAACGAGCTTTACATTTTCAAAAGGACCTGCAGATTTGTACAACTGGATATCAATGTATAGACAACTTGTTAAACAAAAAAAAACAGAAGTGAATAAAGTGAGGGTAGCGAAAGAGGAAAATGGGGTGTTACGGATTGAATTTGAAACAAATTCGACTAAATCTATTATATAAATAGCAGATAGAGTCGGATACTACTCAAATAGGAGATTCATAAACAGGGTGTGTGTATACTGCATCATTTATGTCAGTGATTTCTAAAGTGGTTCCTACAAACTCCCGGGGGTCCTTGTGACCACTGAGGGGATCCGTGGCAAATTAAAATTAATTTGGGGATGCGTGGACAACATAGAGGGTCGGCGAGAAACAAAAGTACAATAATTGCGACATATTTTCATTATTATGAAAGCTAAAACAAATAGCAATAAATAAATTAGTAGCTTGGAACTTGTATGGCTCACTAGATTCTGTCATCATAGCAGTTAAAAATAATAAAGAGGAATGCCTCAATAATTCATTTTAAGGACTTTTTAATTTAGTGATCTGAAAACTGAAGACAGTGATTTGCAGCTAAATCTCATTAATTAAAAAAATACATAGCTTATATGACTCACTTATATGTCAAATTTAATAAAACCAGTTTAAAGCTACAAGGTAATCAATTTTATTCAAGTAAAAGCGTAATATCTGCGTTTATTGAAAAACTTTGTTATACGAACAAAAATTGGGGAGAGGAGATTACACTCAGTTTTCAATTTTTTGTTTCGTTTTTGCAATCTTAATAATAGCAAAAATGAGATGAAGATTTGCTGACTGTCAACACTTAACGGCTATCCTTTCAGCCAAAGATTTGAAGACATTCTTCACTTAGCTATCCCCGGTTGGGTGTTAGACCCTTTGGCAAATAGACCCACAAACTCGGATTAACCCATACTAATATAGGATCAACTGATTGAATTTTTCACAAATAAGGAGCTGAAGCCAATGTTTAAACAAGGAAACCACAAATTCTGTATTTTAAAACAAAAAAAATATGTTTCATTTAATTTTTATTTTTATGTCACCATTTACCATATACTTTTTATGATGCAATTATGTGGAGTTATTATTTCACTTTCGTGTTCATAGTCGGACTTTTGTTATAAGAAGATGGTCCATGGGTATAGAAATTAATTAATACTTGATTTATTTCTATTTAAAAATAGGACATTTTCGTTCATAATAACTGCGAGGCTGCAGCACCCCCAAGCGAATTGAGGAAAAATATAATGGACGTGGTGGCGATGGCGGTTGGCACAATCATGGTTTCGTAGATTCTACGGAGCTATGAGGAGCCAGGCCGCTATCCAGGCCAATTGGGTGACGTGTGTGCTACAGGAAGTGCCCGCAGTACCCGATCAGACAGTAAATTAAATACGAATTGGCCCTAGCTTTGTCTGATTATTATTGTTACAATCCGCGCGTTGACAGCTCGACTCCCGGGCTCATGGCTGATGACCTGACCCGTATTCGAAGAGCCAAGATAACCTGGAAGACGACCGACAGTCCGGGAATCAGGGTTGGGAGGAACGTGTCTCTGCTGGAGATCGCGTAGTGTCCTCCGGGTGGCAAAGACCCGCCTCAGGGTTAGAAGGCCACTTATGTATGTATGTATATGAAAATTTATATTTAGTGTTATGCCGCGCGGTTCAGAGCAAAAGCGCTGTCCGCTCATCAGCGCTACCAGCGTCGCGTATTGGATGGATGCGGGGCGGCAGCGGGGTGGAAGGATCTCGTCGCTAAGCACTGTGTTGCGCTACGACTCGGAACAGTCTCGCGTGGTCTATACTGAGTCACTTTTGAAATATACATATTTTAATTTTTAGTCTATCGCAGCACCCCCGAGTATTTTACCCACGATTACAGTTAAATGTATATTACAAAAGTAACTGTAGAATGAATTTATTTTTTTTATATACGAGATTTTTGTTTACCATTTACTCATTTGTACGCGTTTATTTATAAGTATAAATGTCCAAAAATACATTATAAGCTATTGTGGCCTTTTTTAGCAAGAATATGGCGCAGTTTCAATTTATCGCGGACGCAATAGTCACTGTTATTTATTTATATTTGGTTTGAGAAATTAAGTAAATTAATTTATCTCCCTGATAATATGAATTCCCTGCTATTTTTTGGCAAAAAATTAAATTCCCTGCCTGAATATTTGTGTCCGTATTAACACAATTGACGTATTTATGTATTTAAATATTAGGGGGACCGAAAAGTAATCATATTTTTTTTATTGCTGGCGAAAATTATTTGTTTATTGAAAAAATCTTAAATACCAATCTACAAAATATTTTTTTCCAGCTTAAAGGCAGTTGTTCGATTCCCTTTTTAAAAAAAGTCCTTCCCGATTTTTCATTGAAAAACTTTTCCAGGTGCGTTTTCACTTCTCTAAAATTATTAATTTTTATATCTCTTAATGTATGCTCTAACGATCTGAAATGGTGATCCAACGGCGCGAGATCCGGTGAGTAGGGTGGATGAGTTAATCCAAGGTCCAATGCAAGCTCCCTTATTTTTTCTAATGTTATTTTTGCAGCATGAGGCGCTGCGTTATCGTGTTAAATGATATTTTTTTTGTTATTGGCCAAAACAGATCATTTTTTATAAGCTTTTTTTTATTAAAACCTCGAAATATTTACATCATATATGTATATAAATACATACACATATGAATACATATATACATAAAGTGGCAGAACGGCACGGCGAAGGCGGAGCGAGCCCCGACCGAGACAGTATGGGAATTGTCGAGTTGAGGTTTTCTGAACGGCCCTTCCTACGGCAAGGCTAATTGCTCAGCCTACCTTTGAGGGGCCATTATAACGACAAAACGTTAATAATGGACCCACACTCTTAATTTCTAGACCTCGGCAAAGTAGGCTAAGGAATAAGGTCAATGGAGGCTGGTCTGACCGCACCAAACAACCTGTTTCTCACGGAGTCAAACTCCGAGGACACCCACAGGATGTGTTCCGAAGTTTGATCGGCACACCCACAAAAGTTGCAGGGCGGAACATCCCTAAATCCGAGTTCGCATAATTTAGAGTTAAACGCACCATGTCCCGTGATGAGCTGTGATACATGGTGGTTTGGCTCAACGCATCTTTAAGCGGGCCTAGACATCTAGGAAGGACAGGTACCCGACACGACCCGTCGGTTCCTACGACCAACGCCTTTGCCATGTGTTCACAGGCGTACGGTAGACGGCTGTTCTATGCGTAGACCAGTCCTGAGAGCCGTTCACATGTAGGGAGATGGCCACATCCCGTATGATGACCTCAAACACTCTTGTATTTAGCCATAGTGCAGAACGAACCTGAAACCCTGAAAACCTGAAAGTCCAGGGACAGCACTCCGGCCAGGACAGCAAGAGCCGCCGTGGATGAGGTCCTGTACGCTCTAGTGAGCATCCGCAGTGGTAATCTCTGGCCTGAGAGAAGGCGTTGGCGAATTATTGATATGCTAGCCCTATGGGCCCAGAAGTTGCCGGTATATGTGACGATAAGGACGAATATTGCGTTATAACAGCTCTTCATTATTCGGAATTTGATACCCCAGTTGGCACCAGCGACCCTGCTGAAGCAGCCGATAGCGTGGATCGCCTTTTCCAGTATTTGTCCAATGTGACAAAGCATTCCGAGATTATCCAAGGTAATCCTAAGGTATTCTAATACCCAGAGCCGCTTAAGCTGGCTCTTTATGAGCATGCCAAAGCATTTGTTGGGCGCAAATTTGAGTGGGTTAGTTGAGCCCCAAGCACTAACGCTATGTAGTACGTCGTTTGCACGGTTTCCGCCAGCGAGCACGAGGATGTCGTCAGCGTAGCCGATCAGTTCGCAGTTAGGCGGTAGTTCGCAGTACTCCGTCGAAGAGTACATTCCACAAGATTGAACCGAGAAGGGAGCCCTGTGGGCATCCCATAGTAATAGGAGAGGAAACTATTTCATTCCCAGCATCCATCACAATTGCTCTGCCGGATAAATAACTACTGATATAGCATATAGATCCAAATGTATTTTCCTCTCATTCAGCCTAGCGAGTATCGCCGGTCACCAGACGCTGTCGAAGGCGCCCGAGAAGTCCTGTATAATTGCAAGAACATATTTGGTGGTAAAGGTCCGAACAGCTTGCAATGCATTATGTGGGGATTGGGCAAGCCTAAAGCCGAATTGGCGTTCGGAGAGGGGCGCATTCTCTTTAGGGAACGCTCAAGACGTTTGATAACCACCCTTTCAAGCAGCTTGACCATAACAGGAAGCAGCGTGATCGGCCGATATGCTTTAGGGTCGGTCAGGGGCTTGTCACCGTCTTTAGGGACTATGACAAGTACACGTGGGGAAGCAGCCTCCTTTAAGACACCTGTTAAACAGGTTTGTGACAGTTAGCCCGATCACCGGCCAGATAAAAAAAAAAAAAAACTAAACAGTGGCCTTATAACCCTGGGTGGGTCTTTGCCACCTGGAGGATACCTCCGTCTAAGTCATGATGTCATGACTGTAGACAGACGTTCTCCAGGTTATCTAGGCTCTTCGAACGGGTCAGGTCGCGAAGCTAAAGCCCGGGAATGATATACGCGCGGTTAACAATAATAATCAGACGAGGTTAGGGCCAATTCGTATTTAATTCACGGTCTGATCGGGTGCTACGGGCACCTCTGTAGCACGTCACCGAATTGGCCTGGATAGCGGCCTGGCTCTTCATAGCTCCGTAGAATCTACGAAACTACGATTGTGCCCAACCGCCATCGCCACCACGTCTAATACCGACACGAGACAACACTCGACTAATGATGCCTTTTATAATTCCGTACGTGAGGCAGTCGTATCCGGGAGCCTTCCTTGGTTTGAGGCCCTTAACAGGAGCCTCAAGCTCAGTCAGTGAGATGGCAGGGGCCTGCCATGGAGATACAGGTAGGATTTTAGCCAGTTTTCGAAGTTCTCTTCTTTATGAGCTCTTGTTTCATTCGCTCGAGTTGTCCACAATACACTGTCGCTGTAAGGGTCTGACCACGACCATAGTGTATAATTCTAAAAAAATTGCACCACACCCAAACAAGGACCTTCTTTATTGTTAGTGATGGTCGAGGGGTCTGCACAGGTGCATCTCCGGAAGAAAGCCTTTATTTTTTTCGTACAGGATTATTGTATAGCACCCACTTCTCATATCCAGTTACAATTCTTCGCAAAAACGGATCGGCTTCATACCGAGACAAAAGAGACGCGCAGATGGTACGCCGTTGATGAAGCGCCGTCTCCGTCAATTTATGAGGAACCCAAATTGTTTGCCTGTACAATTTTCATATGCGACGAAGATGATCCTGAACTGAAGCCCATGGACAGCCAATCTTCAATGATAATTCCTCAATTGTTTGACGAGGATCTGAATCCAGCGTCGCTTTCAGGATATCATCATCTAATTTTTGGGGTCCCCCTTTGTAGAAAAATTAAACTTACAACCATAGCTTTAGCTTAATAATAACAAAAGCGTCTCCACACAAACTGAATGTGAATGAGCTCATCGAAGAGATTTTGATCACTTTTCGGTCTCCTTATTAAATGGTTTTTTTCGGCGCACAATCGATGCTGTTTACGGTTGTCGCGTGCGCAATTGTCGCTGTTCACAAACGTTCCGAACATATGTTTTTATTCAAATCGTAAAAGGTCGTTCTGAGTATAAAAACTGCATAAAAAAAGCTCATTAAATTATTTTAACATTACGTATATATATTTTCGTTTCTATATTTTTATACGTGGGGTCGAATTTATGTGTTCGAATAGATGGACCCACGGGAGCCATATGTTTTATTAAGAAAAGTCCCGCCTTAAATCCAACACGGCTAATTTATTTTGCTCACAGATTCTTTTTACCGGACTCTATAACACAATTATTTCAGATTAATTTAGTATTGAGGGTCGTGTCAAGAGTTGCGTTATAGCATTACAGTAACAAGTGTTATATCACGTACTATGAAATATAACAGCAACTCCGCCAACCAGGAAAAGGCGACTGGAGTTAATCGAATTTGCCTTATTTACGGCATAGTCCGAGTACGTGTACCGAATTTCGATCTCTAAAATAGGTCACACGTGATCGGCGGAAAATTTTTTGACACGACGCAAGGTGCATCGTGTCGGAAAATTTCATCCGATAAAATATATTTATTTAAATACAGGTGGTGGCACAATGGTGTAGGTAACAATATAAAAAGTTTTCGGCGGTCCCGCGACCCTTAAAGTACTCCATTCAGACTGCGAATAAAAAATAAATAAAAAAAAAAGAGAATGATAGAAGCAATTCAGCGGATTTAATGGTACGGCCATTACTTTCACGTTGCTTTTGTAAGAGAAAGAAAAATTGCGGTTTTTCCGAAATAATTCCGCAAACGTATCGATACGTCAGAAATGTGCGAAAAATTAAATAATTCGATACAAATGTTTACCCAAAGAATTAATTTATTAAAATGGGATTAGGATTGTGTGCTTTTATTCCGTTTTAGTATTTGATAGAAACACCTATACCATTTTATGGCCGAGCTCAGGGTCAGGTATGCGTGTTGATAATAAATTTTCGCCAAATGAAAAGCAACTTTTCTTACCATATAGGTTCTTCACACGAAACAAAAAAAAATGGTTGCCTATAGAGCACCTAATTTATATGCCCGAAAGACATAAATATCTTCGGGAAAGGATCCGAATGTAATAATATATATATATATTTTAAAATCGATACAGATTTCTGGCACGGAATTATTACGACACTGTTAAACGTATCGCGATTCGGCAGACGTATGTCTCTAATAGCGATTAGTACGAATCGCAGAATAAACAAACATTTTGCAGATTCTGCGGCTGTGTCTCAACAAACACGGTGTACTGTAATTGAAAATATTCGGGTGTTTTAACCGAGCCAAAGTTTCAGACGCTGATGAACAAGGTAGCGAGTTATCGACGCTTGAATTTCCTTTAATTAACTGACTTTTCTTCTAGTGGTGAATTTGTTAAATTTTCTTGTTTATTCGCTCGCTGAGCAAACATTTCACTTTGAAACTCGAGTAGTAAAATACGTGTAAATATTTCTGGACACGTTTTATAAACGATTTTCTTATTCAAATTTTATTTATGGCCGTAAAATATGGGATTTTATTTTTATTCCGAATATTTTATGGAAAAAATATATATATAAATAATATTTTATGTCCTGTTCATAATCACACTATCTAAAAACGAATAAATTAAGCAATAAACTGAATGTTAAAGAAGAAAATTCAAGGTGACCTTGTTAGAGAGCAAATTTAACACATAATCGATTAGCAAATTTTGGAGAGTTGGAAGCGGAGTTCATTAATCAGAGTTTTAACCAATTTGAAGTATTATAAACAAATTAAACAAGTTCAAATTCAACGCTATTGATCATGATAATGAAGAAAATTATTCTCTTATTTAGTTAAAGCGTGAAAAATCAGAAAATAGACGATTTAGATAAGGTACAGAAAATTAAACGAGAAGAATATTACACGAAAAATATTATCATTTATAGTTTAAAAGGTTTTGAATTATATCTCTAAGAGAAATATGCTATTCTCAGAACATAATATTTAAATTATTACTATTCTATATTCCGTCGTATAATGGAAAATGATTGATTTTATTTTAACACATCGGTTAATATAAGACAAATTACGGAACTAATCATCATTGTGATGGTGTAATATATATATATTATGTAAAAAAGCCTATTATTATGCTTATTTTATGTTTATTTATTTTTATTTAAACAATCACAAACTTTTTGTATTTGTTTAAAAATGTCTAAAAAAATAAATATTACAAATAATCAATGTCCTTTGTTGTCTGGAATTGCGAAAAATAAAATAAAAACAATACTCGCTGCTGTTGCCCCGTGCGCGATGTTTTTTCTCGCTCGCATCTGGTATGATGTGATGAGTGCGAGTGAAACGTGCGAGTGACACGTGGTTATTTACGCGTCATATTAATTAGTTAATAAATCCAAAATACCAACCAAATTATAAAACATATTATAAGCCAGAGGTGAGCAACCCGCGGTCCGCGGGCCGCATGCGACCCGCTACACTTTGTCGTGCGGCCCTTCAAATATTTTACATTTTGAATTTTAAAAATACCTAGAGTGTCCCCCAGTAGCCTCGTTGTAAACATAATCATAATCTTTTTCCACATACAGTGAAACTATCTTTTTACGTTTTTGAAGGGACCGATAAAAAAAATGTGAGGGAAAACATATTTACATTTATTTAAATATGTTTAAAAATTGATTTGAATTTTAAATACTTTAAACGCAAATTGCGGGAAATAATAGTTATAATTTTTAATAGTATTTTTATTTATTTTTGTATTTTTTATACGAGGTTTATTTTTTAAATAAAGAGATAATTTGAGTTCATCATTCAGTATTTGTATTATCATAATTTTTTTAGATGCGACCCCCACGACATTTTTAAATTTGTAGCTAACCCGTTGTAAAAAAAAGGTTGCTCACCCCTGTTATAAGCATATATTTTTATTATTAGAATATTTTTTTTTAAAAAAGAGAATATCAAGATATTGATAAAGAATTCATCAATACATTGGCTTGAAATGCTTGGGGTATGTGAGATACCCCATTCGAATGACGCGGTTGTTTTCGAGCCCTTGTGACGGATGGTTTTATTATTACTTTGCATAATAGAGTAATAATCGGATATACATATACAGCAAACCATCCTATTGATAAAGAATACATCAATACATTAACTTGAAATGCTTGGGGTATCTGAGATACCCCCTTCGGATGACGTGGTTGTTTTATTAGATTAATTATTACTTTGCATCATAGTAATAATCGGATATACATATTCAATAATCATTTAACGGGTTTTTATAACAAGTTCGACAGTCTCTCATACATCTCTCACTCTTAGAACGTATATTTTCAAAGTCATTTCACATATTTCAAGGTAACGTAAGCGTAATAAAAATAAAACAAGGCCAATCTAATTAAATAGCTGAAAATACGAATGAAAAATTGTTTAATGTATTGATTTCAATAGAAAAATCCTATCGTTAGTAGCTTTTCGCTTCTATGACGCAGGTTTTTATAGTGTGATGCGATTTCTACGTTATAGGAGGGATGGCTGTATTCGCATTTAAATATGCGAATGTATAAATGAACGATGTATTGATTTATTTATTAAATTAACAAAATAAAATTAAAAAGATTTCTTTCTAAATTTTTTCTACAACGCGAGTCTTATACAACGTGGCTCCGATTTCTTCGTTATAGAAGGGCTGATTGTAATGCAAATAAATCAAATAGTATTATATGTATATAATTTTTAAATAAACATTATGATATAATACATATTTAGGATTAATTTTCAGCAGCTGTTTAATATTAATTATCACATTTTTTAGTGTTAGTTAGTAAGGAATAGATGTATAATTTTCATTGAATGAATATCACGCAATTATCTGAAATTCGATCATAAAATAAGCCATTTGACGTAAGCAACGTAATTATTGCCCCCATGAGATTGCTACATGGTTATTGTATTGAAGAGATTAAATTTTGTAACAATACGATATGCAGAACCACCGCATATATTTAATTTTATTTATAATAATATATTTTTTTAAATTTATATACTTAAAAACCATTTTATTGCCGTAATTTTAAATGTAATTTAAACGTTTCAGAAATACATTACATTGTGTTACTAAACCCGACCTTCTCCCCTCCGGCCTCAAGTGCTCCTCTAGAGAACATCCCAGATTAAGTGCCACATAATTTATTTTTATTTTTCACAGCCACTAAAGTGTTTTAAATGCGGATTGTAAATTTCGTTAACACTTGACACAGAATGGCCGCAACCACGCAATGTATGGCGGCTGCTCGTGGATGATAAATACACTGGGAAAACCGCCATTAGACTGTGCGAAAATTCCAAAAAAAAAAATCCGTGAATTTTTTTTTCCATGCGAAATACAAAATAATGATGTCTCGAGAAATATTTGTTTCCGCGCAGTGACAGCATTCAATTTCCGGTCAGAGGAACAAAGAAACACAATTCGCTTCCGGATATGTCGGCTTATATCCGGCATGTCTACGCATTGATTGATAACGGACTCGAGTGTACGGACGCGTGGGGAAATTCGCATGTAAACGCAATTTTTTATTCGCAAATCCGAATGAAACTGTCTGTGGGATTTTTTTTTTTATTTAATTTGAATTATTGGAGAATTCCATTCTCGAGAATTTAAGGATTAGACCCAATCGAACCGGATTAAAACGGAATTGGCTCCATAGCCAGCGAATTAAAATTGAATCGTCCGATAATTTTAAAAATCCTAACACAATGCACATATTAATTTCAACCAACCCTTGAATTTACACGATAGATACGTTCAATGAAAGTGACGCGTTAATTAAAACCGCGTAAACGTGGGATATTCCCTTTAAACGGATGTCCTTTAAAGATTGACATAATCCCTATTTTATTGATGCGATTATTTAAACTAAGCGTCGGCAACCTTTTATGGCAGTGGATCAAAATCACCCGAAATTTTAATTAACAGATCCGTCACGGCGTCTCGAAAACAACCGCGCCATCCGAAAGGGGTCTATTTTAAGAAGATTTTTTTAAAAAAAAATAATTGTCAAAAATATAAGCTGGAAAGGGGGCAGCAGCGCTCTTCAGTATAAAAAAAACCACTGCGGTGCAGAAGGCAACGGGAAACCACTGCACTATATATTCCCATGAAAACCATGTCCATGGTCCTCCATAGGGGGAATCAGGTAATGATCCTCAGAAATGAGGGAAAGTGGATTAATATCTTATATATAAAAAAAAATATATAACAATATGTAATCGCTTCACGACTCAAAAAAAAAAATGATATATATATATATATATATTAATTTAATAATACCATGTTATCGTTTATGGCATCATATATTTTTTAATACATTTTCTAATTATGAGAAAACGCTGAAATTTAATGCGAAAAATATTGCTTTTATTTTTTAATAACATCCGGCTATACTGCCAAGCCGGTTCTTAGAATTCGAATATTGGCAAGTCGTTGATAACCGACGAGAGTATTTATTTAAAATACAAATTAAATCGTTAATTAGTTTTAAGAATAAGTTATAGCTAGCAAATTTTTAACAACTGCTTTCAGGCAGCATTCGGAAATAAATCCATTATTTCACACACTTTCCTTTAGAATTAGTTTTAGCTGAAACAAAGTAGAGTGCAAATTTTTAAAGGTATTTTTTTTATAATACTGTTTGTTAGCTATACGTTTCGTTATATTGATCCTTTTTTATACTTAAGGGTAAAATGGAGAAACCGAAAGCCCAACAAATAACTACTATATTTCTACAATACCACGGTCACAATAGCTATTATCGAAGTTTTTAGACGAGTATCGACAGAAATCAATTTTGGCTTAGTTTATTCAAATCGGACAATAGAAATATACAGGATACCTCTGAATTAAGTCTACCATTAAAATTGGCTGAAGGCTAAAATCCAATATTGAAACAGATCCTCGTCAAACTGTTAAGCAATTATCGCAACAAATTTCCAACAAATAATTCACAGTACAAATTTAAAACGCATCGGTAAAGTAAGCTGGATGAGAAATTGCTGAAAAAATCGCATCAGCACGTGTAGATAAAAAATAATAAGTGAAAAATAATGCAATTAAATTAGGAAGTGTTCCTCATCCGACAAACTCATTACACTTATCACCTTTATTAATAATGAGAATATATCTAAATAAATATAGATGGCTTGAAACTCATTGCGAATCTGAGATAGAATGAAATTAAAAAATAGCAGAAGAGTTATAAACAATGAGAGTAATTATATTTTAGTATAATATATATGTATAAACTTATTGCTAATTTGAAACATATGGAATTTCTTTCCTCATCATTAAAAAATATTTTTTGAACCTTAAAATCGGCTAAACTATTTTTTCAGATCATATATAGCTTAAACGATTTATATTTTTATATAAAACTTATGCTCAATGATTTTTTAATGCCTTTATTGAACATTGATTGGAATTATATTAACGAAAATGTCTTAAATGCTTAAATAAACGTAAGAATATTTAATGATTTAATTGTGGAAAAATCATGGCAAATCTGCTACTAAGTTTTTTTTAAAGCATGACAATGACAATTAATGATGCTATATCACAGTAATTAATTTAATATACTATTTTTTTTAATTTAAAATAATATTAGAGTATTGTCACACATGGAATTGATGTTACAAGTTAAACAGTATTATATATAAAAGTCTTCATTAGAAAAAAATAAAAGATTTAAGCTACAATTTAAAGAAAAAAAGATCCTAATTACTAATAAACATCAACATATTTGATATACTGTACTTATTATACCAAATATATGTATTTTTAAATTTGTCTAATTATTCTAGTGATAAACATTATTTAATCATTTAGAGAATTAATTTAATTTAAATGTATAGCAGAGTATATGTTGAAAAATCCTGTTAAATGGTATAAACGAAGCTATTTTTTTTATTTATTATTTAAGACTTAAAGCCACTAAAGACATCTAAAGCATTTTCTGAATTTTATAAGTACCAAAGAGACATTATAAATTTAAGGATTAAACTTAAATCAGAATTTTTTTTAATATGCAATTATCCATTGAAGAATTATCGTAGAATTAGCATTTTATCATTTAATAGAATAACAAGAAAACATATCCACTTCTTTGTCAGTAATTAAAAAAAAATGCAAAATGAATTATAAAAATAATGTAGTTTATATTTTATGTTGTAAAAAAATATTAAATGAATATTTTGTTCATATTTAGCCCGCCTAATATATTACTTGAATACAAGTACAATTTGATAAAAATATCGCGCTCTTAATGGCCATAAAAATACAAAATATGACCATTAAAAATATATACCATGTAAAGGGTCATCCATTCATTTAAATTAGTGTTGCTCAACTAAGAGCCCAACAATTTTCTGTTCATTGATATTATTTATTTTAATGAATACATATATTAAAATTGTGTTTCCTTAATAATATTTATGCAGATGAAATTCGCGGGTCCCAACAATGGCAGAAAGGTCCAATAATAAATATTGAACTTTCCCACTTGATATTCCCATCACACAATATTTTCATTTCGTATTCATCCCGTCTATTACACGAAATAACCATAAAAAAACAAAAACAAAAAATAAACGGCAATGAAATGAAAACTCAAACACACTCCATCAAAGAGGATCAGTGTAATTTTCCGCATTGATTTCGGATTAAGCGGCCTAGTACTGGAACAAAACATGACTTTTCCATTCAACTAATAACAACGCATAGCCTCCGGGAGACAGATAACGCTATAAATTACATTAAAACGGCAGTCTTACCGGAAAATGATTCCATTTTCCAATTTCCTCTCATTAAAAATGAGTAAAAATTTTATATTGTGGAAATTGTCGATCCTTTGTTCCATTAGACGTTTTCGGAAGCGTCTAGAGCGCGAGGGAGAAAGAATAAATTGGAATGGAGAAGAGCCGCTCCTCTCCGGCGACATCCTCTTACTACTTCCATTTACTTCCGGCGGGATTAGCAAACTCCAGTGGATTCTGCAAAAGACGGGAACTCACGTGTCGTATTCAATTCACGGCGTTCGGCTACTTAAACACTATATCGAGCGGCCAACAACTTAAGCCATCCATCCATCTCGTGTTAAATTCAACTCGCATCCGATCCGCAATACCTCATTAGAATACAATAACGATTTCGTGAAAAAAGAACCGTTTGGGTCGTGTCCCGAGGGAATGCGTCGAGTGAAAGCTCGAATATCAGTTCAATCAGCCTCAATAAAACAGAATTAATGCCACACCAGACGTCCGTTACACGGCCCCATCAATTTAAACGATGACCCGGACATCTCTCGGACGGGCCGATCGATCGCGGCGATTGTTGCCTAGTCAGGAATTTTTACGGTCTGGTTAAATCCAAACGGACGTCGGAAAAACAAAACCGAACCCAAATCTGTGTGCCGTCCCATGTTATTAAATAAACGAGCGCGGAGAGTGGATGCTGGATATTTGCAGAAGGAAAAGCGGCGAGCATCGGCGGCAGTTGAAGTGGCGTACCCTCGGGGAGTTGAGAGTGGAAAAGTGGGAAAGGGTTCGGAATGCGGCTGTTACGCTTATTGGCAAAACGGGCTCGCTAGTAATGGTATGGCCGTGGAAGGAAGAAATTGGCCGGAAAGCGCTGGGCGTGGCCTGATAACCACGAGATCACACTGAGGGCATAAATTGAGGGAAAACTCCAGTGGAAAGCTAATAATCGTATCAATCGACACGATCGTCCAACGCATCTTGAAATCAAATAATTAATAACGATCGATAAATCCGATTACTTGTTTTTTTTAAATTTATATTTATATTTAACTGTTTAGACGCCAAGGCGTGCAGGCACGCGAAACCGGCTAACCAACAGCGCCACGGAAACGCTATTACGAATTTATTTATGAATAAATATAATATTTTTAAATGAAAATGAATGCAGAGACATGTTTTAAGGCAATGTGATTGTTAGAATGTCGATATGTTTAGCCGTTTCATTTTATATGGTAAAAATCGTACGGTAAAAATCCATATAATTGGATTGGCGATTAAAGGGTTAAATTGTAATTTAGGCCATTTTTAATCCGTCGAAATTTTGTTTTGATTGTCAATCTGTTTAAACATATTTCTCTTGTTATTAGTACTCGATATATTAGTAAGTAACCCATAAGTAATGTCGTTTTTTCGATGCGCCATCTTTAAAATAATCTCCTTCAGTCTGTTAGGCAGTAAGGACGTGTTATAAGTTTCTTTTGAGTAGCGGCTACCTGATCATGGTCTTTAGACAAAAAAAAAACGGTTTCTTTACCCCTCTGAGAGACGTGTCCGTCGGCACAACATCTGCGGAGCTGTATACTTTTTTTAATATCATTTGAAAAAGAAAGCGACAGAGGCTACGAAGGATATTTGCGAGATTCACGGTGACATATTAGATGTCAGGTAATGGTTCAAAAAATTTAAATCTAGTGATTTGTGTTTGAAAAACGAGCCTCGAAGAGGACGTCCAGGCGGATGAAGCAGCCGTGAATTCTGCAATCGAAGACGACCCGATGCTGACCATTGAAAAATTATCGTAAAAGGTCGGTACATCCTGGTCCAGTACTCAGAGGATCCTAAAGAAGTTGGGAAAGATTAAAAAATAAGGTGTTTGGGTCCCACACGCATTCACACGCGACCTCATGTTGCGAAATTGACATGTGAAAAAATTCAGGATCTTGGATGGGTCACCCTGTTGCATCCTCCATACTCGCCGGATCTCGCACCATCTGATTTTTACTTATTTCGTTCAATGGATCATTTTCTAAGAGATCAAACATTCAATTCCTTAGAAGAGGTGAATACAGCCCTTTCAGACTACTTTCAGTCAAAACTCGCAGAGTTTTACAAGAAGGGCATGGAAAGACAGGTGGCCAGAAGGTTATAGATAATATGGGAAATTATTTTGTATAAGAAAAGTTAAATAAAGAATTTCATTGAAAAAAGCGACATTACTTATGGGTGGGTAAAAAGCGACATTACTAATATATATAAAGCACAATTAATAAATTTTATATATATTTTTTTTCAGAAGGATCTGTGTCAGTTAAGCATTTTTTTCAGAAAGTGATATTTACAGGGACATGTTGACTATTCGACAGCTTTAGAAATGGTTCAAACAACTTTGATGTGGAAATTTTGACCTAGAAAGTAGACTTCAAAGTAAAAGAGTTGATAGCAGATACATCCTAGTCTGCTTTTATGCGATAGATACGTTGCACAGAAAGCCGTATAAAAAATACGATTAGGTTCCGTGATTTTATAAAAACGCATAAATTGAATCAATTACCTAAAATATGTCAAAAATGACATTAAAAAGTTAAAAAACAACTCATAAAATTAAAAATGCATTAAATTTTGTTTGTTTATTATTTTAATTTTATTAAATATTAATGATTTTGACAAGTTTTTGATTTTTCTCTAATAACTCTTTTAATATAAATCCTACTTGTCACAAACTTGATGTATATGTTTGAAAAAAACTAAAGAATAAATATTATAAATAATCATTGAATTGCCCGCAATTGGTTAAGATACGATGTGCCAAGTGCGAGTGAAACGTATACTAGTGACACGTGCCGCGAGAATTTGACGGTCCATCTACCGGCCGCGTGTTCACAGTCTGCGGCGGGACATCGCCGGGGTGAGTGTGTGTCATTTACGCGTCATATTTATTAGTTTAAATATTCAAATTATGAAGAAGATGCATTTTTATTCTTAGAATAATCCTTTTTTTTTAAAATGTCAAGATATTGATGAAGAATTGATGATTTAACTATTTTATTATGGAATTTATGATACAATATATAAACTCACGTTCAAATTTAAACGCTTTTTCAGAATTTAGATCAAGAAAATAATTTTCTAGTTTATTGCAAAGTCGAAGAAAGACTCGGTTAACATTTGCAGAGAGAGAGACGGAGGTTTTTTTCACTTCGCTATCGTTTTCTGGTTCTTCGAAGACATTTGAAATTAAACCAATAATATTATCGTCATTTAAGGTATTATTCTCAAGTAATTTATTGAGAATAGGTATCAAAATCTTCCCCAGAAATTTCATGTCCAAAGTAATGTTATTAATAGATAATATGAATGTTTATATTGTTTCTCAGAGTGGAATACATTCAGTATATTTCGGAAATAATTTAAGATTTGTGGTCTTATTTTAGATAAAGGGTGTACTTTTAATCAAGGGTGCAAAAATATTAAAAAAAAAAATTAAAGTTCAGGATTTATAGGTGTGTGGATACCGCATTATTTAAGCGACAAATGTGTCAAAAAATAATAAAATTCAACATTTCTTCGACATCTTGTGACAAGGGATGAAAAGTGGCTTTTGTACTCGAATCAATGTCGCAAAACAGTGGGTTTCCATAGTAAAGGTACCACTTAAAACGCCGAAATTGAGCTGAACGGCAAAAAGGTCCCCTTTGTACTATATGGTGGGATTGTAAAGGAATTATTCATTTTAAAATTATTTAATATGACCAAAGAATAACGTCACAGCTCTATTAAGATAAACTGGAACGATTAAAGAAGCAATTCGTGAAAAAATAATATTATATAGAGAAAGGATATTTTCGATAATGCGACTCCTCATACAGATAAAATTACTGGGGATGATTTAATGAAAAAATAATGGAATGCAATTATTCATCCAATGCAGATGTATTTTATTATTAAGCAGTGAATAAATATGTATAATATCTTTTTATGGGAACGATTAATCATTTTTTCTTTATTTCTAGTGAAAATAATGTGATTTGTCATAACTCCCGTTTGCTATAATGATCTGGGACAAATTTTCAGGACATCTCTGAAATAAACGTTTTTAAATAAAACTATTCATATTAATTTTATAATTATTTTACATATGCTAAAGAAAGATATATCGTTCTCAATACCATTGAGAAATCCTAAAACTATCAAGGTTGACGTCGCAATGTCCGTAAAGATAAATGAATTCCGGAAAATCCTCCTGTCATCGTGTGAAAATGCAATTAATTATTTTGTCAAACAAAAATAATTATAAACGACAGGAATTTTATCTAGGATTTTTTAACGATTAGAGTGAATAATGGATTCTTAGTTTACTTAAGTGACGATCAAGAAATAATATAGTTTTTATCTATTCAAGATATAAAAATCAAGAATAAATAAAAGGCTTTTCATTGTTACGCCTTGCACGTTCTGAATCTCTAATTCAAATTAAATTAATCTAAGTTCAGATTTAAACCGAAAAGAGAAAAAAATATCCTTGATTAAGAAAGAAAAAGGGCAACTCTATATTAGAGAGAAAGGATATATAAAAAAAAATGGGGTTTATAAAATAATTTCAATGATTTTAAACAGCTGTAAACAAATCTATCGTTAAAAATGTATCATAAAATATTTTTTTATATAATAATAAATCACCGTCTCTATAAAAAGAGACTAAAAAGGTAGTAGAGCGATGACACGATAAATTAATAAATATATAATTTCATTCGAGAAAGGTTTGGGACCGAAATTATGCTCTGACACCCTCAGACCTACAGATCCTCTTTCCATGGGTCGGCTCCATATGGTCAGTATGCTATTTTGCCTCAGGCTTACATATAAGTGCCATTGAAATATGTATAATCTAGGTATAAACATATATAAATTTATTATATCCTTGCTGAATTTCAGCTGCAACGCGATGAAACCCAATTTTAGATAACATCTTCGTGTTTCAACCGAGCACTTATGTACCTCGCCTTCCTTATCCGCAACACAGCTTCTCGATATACAGTATTTATCTATCCTAACTGGCTGTAAATTGCATCTGTTGCATGTCGGCAACTGCAGCTTTGAGCTGGAAGCCTTTCGCCTTTTACTGCATTAGCCCTGTTTGCTCTTGGCCCGAGGCACCGCTACATACTACTTCCTGTAGATGCAGGAAATTTCCTTTCGCGTTGTTCAAACAGACGTGAATAACCGATCGCTGAATCAACACGCCACGTCGCTGAATTTTGCAGGAGTCTTATCGATTGAAACAACATCGAGTCCAAGTCTAAAGGATATAAAATTCGATACAACATATTGTTATTGAATTAATTGGAATTAGTCATCCGCGAATTTCGCATTAGGATGCAGAACGATTCCGACGTGATATTACGCGAAAAGAGATAAAAGTAAATCTCTTCTCCCCGGCATTAGACACATAAATCACTTGCGATAATATCAACAGTTTATCCAAACAAGTGTTCTTGTCGAGATTAGCACATGTTCGCAAAAAAATATGCCTCATCACCGGAGGGCGCTTCCGTTCTCGGCATGCAGATTGGCATACGTAACATAAATCAATGAGTTTGATGGCGGTAGGGGACCAGGTCTGGCCGAGACGGGAGTGAAGATGAAAAACAAACGAGAGCACAGCGCGGGTTCCGCAATGCGGCTGGTTGCACAAAGGGGTGGCGACCAGGAGGGGCGGAGCCGGAGGGGGATTGGGTGATGTAAAAGTGCCACCTACATCCCTAGGGATTTTATCATTAAATCTCTATCCCAAAAAGCCCCCGGGGGATATCCTTAGGATTGGGATCACGTCTTGGCGCTCCCATTGTGTGCGTGTGTATGTTTGCCCGCTCCCGGTTGGATGTGGTCAGGGTCGGAGCGGAGGCTGCGTGTCGCCCGGGCGACCGGGACCTCGGCGTTGCCGAATTGTGGCAGGTGCGGGTCGAGCTTAACGTTTGATCTATTAGCTTAATTTGTCTACGGGCGGATGGAGAAATCAACGGCCGGTGACTAATTACAGCTTTCTAGAAATGTCAGAAAAACAACGACGGGATGCGGTTGCGTAATGTAGAGAAAATGTGCGAGCATTCGCATGAAAACTTTCGGGATATGATGAAAATTTGCACGAAACTTAAGCTCGCGCGGAAACTTAATGTTTTTCTCAAGTTTGTTTAAAAAGTTCAATCATTAATTTTATTTAAAATAAAAAGCTCATTTTTTAATCAGAGTTACTTTTGCTATCTATTCAGCAGAGTGAGAAAACTGGTGGGTTAAAAGAGGTAGCCAACAATGTTAAGTTTTTAAATAAATTGTATGTTATACGAATTTTATCAAAAAAATTATGCAAACTATTCAGCAGTGTCAAAAATGGGTTAAATCTGGAATTCAAGAACATTTAAAAATAATTGGTAAGACTAATAAACACGATGTGTGGATGCCGCATCACTTAACCCATCCATCAGGGCGGTTCGAAAACAACCGTGTCATCCGAAGGGGGTCTCTCAGGGACCCCGAGCATTTCAAGTCAAGATTCTGATAAATTCTTCATCAATATCTTGAAATTTTAAAAAAAATGTATTATTATAATGGATTAACGGATAGAATGGGGCCAATAATCATGTCCATAGTTCCTAAAAAATATAGAAACTTCGTTAACACATAATTAGCCAGTTGATTAGACTAGAAATATGTGTTTTTTGATTAACCGATCCGTTACGGCGGCTCGAATACTACTGAGTCGTTCGAAGGGGTCTGTCAGAGATCCCTAGCGTTCCAAGTAAATTTTTAAAATAGATTATTATAAGAATAAAAATATTTATTAATGATACGCTTCAGAATTGGGTCGATATTTGGGATTTTTAAACGAATCATTATGACGCGTAAAAGACAACGCTCTCGGCGATGTCCCACCGCAGACTTAGATACATCGTACCAGATGCGAGCGAGAAAAAACATCGCGCTCGTGGCTACAGAAGCTAATATTGTTTTGTTTTAATTGATATGGATATTGATTATTTACTTATCCGGCACGGCTAGGTTAAAAATAATTTAATTTTGGCATGAAACTATTTTTTAATAGGTAAAACATTAAATAAATTAAGAAAAGCTTATTGTTATGCTTTTTATATCACTTAAAATAAAATGATAAAAGATATTCTTCGTTTAAAAATTATATTTTGATTATTACTTTGCCTAATAGAGTAATAATCTGATATACATATAGAGTAAACCCTCCTATAACGTTCCTTGCTCTGCAACGGTTTGCTATAACAAGTTTAGCAATCCCTCGTGCATAATAAAAATAAAACAATTTCAACATCTTATTACAGGGAATAAGAAGTAAGTTATTCGAACCAATGTCGCAAAAGACAGTAGTTTTCTAAAGAGCAGGTACCTCTGACAACCTATCGATCAAAAAGGTATGGTGGAATAGTAAAGGAATTATTCATTATAAAATTCTGAAATGTTCAGACAATAACGACAGTGGAAAATTGCTCAGAATATTCAATAGAAAAAATCATATTCTTTTCACAGACCTCATACAGCTATGTATATTTTATTTAAAAATACGACTCTATCATCGTTCGTATATTTCTATCTCCAGAAAAGATAATTAGCGAATCGGATCTGCATAGTTTTTCACAAAAATAAAATTAGCACGAACTTCGCCCTCGTTCCATATATTTTTTTTTATTCTTTGAGGATGTAATCAGTCGTTAAAACTTTGCGGGAAAATTTTTCCTTTCAGACATACATAAGCTTCATTTTGCACTTGGATCATTAATAATTCCATTTTTCATTATTGTTTTCTGGATCTAAACTTGTTTGAAACATTCACCACTTTTAACAGACACTCGACTGTATCTAAAATATATATTACACGTCCTTTCTCCGTGTCAGCATTTTGTACTTTTTCGTCGTATTTTATATACATGTATATTACATTAGATCCAAGGACCGTCTTGGGTCAAACAAAATAAACATTTTAACCATTTCCGAGTGTCAATTTAAAATGGACGACGAAATATAGAGTGTAAAATTGGCTATATCCTTTTTTTAATGCCTATGAATAAATTACTGATGTCAAAAGCACTGTGCAGGATTTTATATATAAATTTTAACATATATAATTTGTAAATTATATATGATAATGGAAATATGGCATGTATCGCTTTTTCAGATAATTGACTAATAAATATATATATTTTTAAATCAGGCATATTTTAATATCGAAAGAAAAATATTCTAATAAACGATATATGGAGATTAGAAGCTAATAAACTAATTATAATAAGAGTGCAACGAGAAAAAAATGAATTTGAAGGGCTTGAAAAAATATTTTAATCATCTCATTAAATAATTATAAGTTAGAAAATATGTTTTTTTCATGATAATAGATAATATTTATTTAGAAATAAAATTTTATTTGCTGTCTGTCGTAGTTTTAAAATTACTAATGCGGCTTTTTAGCTAAAAATATTACTCAGATCTGTGATGGTTCAATTAAATCAGAGATATTCACACAATATGTTTTCAGAATTCTAAAGACGTGGAAATTCATAGGTACTATGTAGGTTAATAATGTGATTTAATAGGAACTTTCCAGTTTTTTTTATTAAATGGGATATCAGATATAACCCTATAAATGTTTCTTATTCATTTTACCAATGAAAATCTTTTTGTATATATTCGTAAAATAAAATTAACGAGAGTAGAACGGAGATTCGACAAAAAATGTCAGAGTGGAAAGGGTTCAAATAAGTTCTGGCTTAAAAATAGCTTAAGCTCTTAAGGGTTTTTTTAAAAAAAAAGCTTTGTCATTTTCAGTTTGTGCTAGATATGATCCTAGTACTTTTCAAGGTATCAAATAATAGCAAAATGATTTATTCTACTTATTATTAGATTGTCCGATCGAAAAAGGCGTATTGTAAATTAAATAATTACAAGGAAAAAAGTATAATTTCCTATATAACCTTAATTATATATATTTAATCAGTTTTTATGTTACACGAATAAAATTTACTAGGTTTAGAAACAGAATATCCTTCGATACTTATATTTCACATTCTCTAAAGATAGATTTTTTCTGCTAAATAATGTTGCATAAATCGAAACAAATGATAATCTGAAGGAGGTTAATTAAAACTGTATGGTCAGTGAAAATTGTATATTATCGAAGCTCTTTTATTTTATTTTCAGTCATCTTCGATGAATGGGTTGTTATCGTGTTGCTGCATTTAAATATTCTAGTTGAACATAGTATACTTCATTCGTAATTGTTTTACCGTTTCGTGATACATTATGCCTTTTGTATCGCAACATATACTCGAGAGGACTTTTTTTACTGTTAAGCTCGGTCTAGGGGTTGGTTTTGCTACCCGCCCCTTTGAAAGCCATTGTCGTTTACATCGTCGGTTCGTATACAGTATCCACTTTTCGTCTCCAGTCACCAAACAGTGTAAAAACGAATTGTTCACATATGCGCATGCCCACCCCTCTGATCTCATCCCTTAAATCGTGCGGTATCCATGCGCCTTGTTTCACAACCTTGCCGATGGTTTTGCGCACTAGATTTTGAGCATTAAGCATATCAGCTAATTTTTGTAGTCGATGATGAAATCGATTAGATTTTTGCACTACGTTTTGATTCCGTGAATCGTTTTTTAAAATAAAATTACCATTTTTAATTTATTTAAATCACTTTTGGCATTGCTGAACACTCAAATATTCTCCATATGTGTATAAAAATGATCGTCGAATTAATTGGGCCACCTAATAATAATACAGGATGGCCCAAAAGTCACAACATCATTTAAAATTAAAATAACTTTCTACAATTGATTATTTTTTTAAATTAGACTTTAGATTATTAAAGCGTTATCCTTGTAAATTAATTATGGAGAAATTCACGACTGAGCAACGTATTAAGATAATCGAATTCTATATGGAAAACAAACGATCAATTGTCCTAACGCAAATAGCCTACACTTGTCATTTTAGGGTAAGAAAACCACCACATAAACACATTATACTTCGTTTATTCCGGCGGTTTCAAATTCAGGGGTCTGGAGTGATTTAACACTTTCAGGGAGGTCACAGGACAACATTCATTGTGTACGCCAAAGCATTTAAGAAGAGCCTTTAATGTCAGCTCAAAGGCGGTACCAGCAGTTGGAGATGTCCCGAACCTTGCTCCAGAGGATTCAAAGGATGCTGCATGTCTATCCATATAAGATACAGCTAGTGCAGGAACTGAAGCCAGGAGTTTATCGGAATCGATTAGCGTATGCTGTCCAGATCCAAGAATTGGCAAGGCAAGAAGCTGATTTCATTCACAATCTCATTATGGGAGACAAGGCCCACTTCCACCTAAACTTAAAAATAAAATATGCGGTTCTGAGGGACAGAAACTCCAAGAATAGTCCACCAACGTATCCCGTAAAAGTAACAGTTTGGTGTGGTGTAACTGCAGGAAGGGTTCTTGGTCCGTACTTCTTTGAAGTTGAAGCAGAAAACGCATTAACCATCACTGGCGAAGGGTATCGAGAAATGCTGGAGAATTTCGTGCATCCTGCAGTCTTGGACACACCAGAGGTAAGGTGACAGCAAGATGATGCTAATCCCCATACAGTGCCTTCGTGGCCGGTGATGCATATGTTGCATCATCACTGTTTCGATCATTGCCGGCCGCATGATGTCACATATGCATCATGATCGCGCCAATCGTCTATGACCGGCGATCTAGCACAAATGAATTCAGAGAATGATTTTTTATATCTGCAAATGCTAATGCTACATCTATTTGAAGTAATACGTTCAATAGCGTAAGTTTTTGGTAATTTGATGCGGCCACGATAGTGTTAAGGGCAAATTTTTGGGAGAAGGATAATTTCGCGAAATTCTGAAATTACTTGGCCGCCTCGCTCATCTGACTTAACTGCTCCAGACTTCTTCCTGTGGGGGTATTTAAAAGATAATGTATACCGTAACAATCCTCGAACCATTCAGCATTTGAAGGCCAACATCCGTCAAGTAATCGAATGAATAAGCCAAGAAACATTAGCCTTAGAAAGAGTGCTTCATTATGAAGAGCAAAATGGTGGTGATTTAAATGATATAATTTTCAAAACTAAATAATAATTATTTACAAGTGTGTTTTCTGTTTATGAAAGAATAAAAGTGAATTGTTATGAAATAAAAAAGTTATTCCCTTCTAAAATGATCCTGTGATTTTTGGGCCACTAGTATTTTCAGACAATGCATATGACATAGAAATAAAAAATATACAATTTTCCATTTTCTTTCGACTGATTTTATATTTATTATTTTATAACATAATTAGGCTGTCGTGAATTAATTCCACTGTAATATTATGAAGACTATGTTTATGTTAAATTACACGTTAAAGTTTACGAAACTAATTAGAGAACAGTGAATAATTACTACGTCGAATTTCATACTCGAGCTTGCTGCATATTATTTTTAATTAATTTTGGCCACAACCCGCCATAATTATGTCTTATATCAATGTTATAACAGCACTTAATTAATGTTGTGAGTGCAGAAGCACGTTATCAATCATATCGCATATGTTTGATCAAGATCCGAGAGCATAAATCAAATATGCAACGGACAGTTCGGTACCGGAGCTGCATAATTCAAATCTTACAACCTCGCTTTTGGCACAGAGACTGAAAATTTGCGCTCCCCGCCCGTTATGCATTCTAACAGGACCGTTTCAGACATTGCAATTCAATATTCTCCGAATAATAATATTAAATATATTTTCATTTTCGCGGCCATTCAATCTGAAGATGAGCCGATAGAGGGCAGCGGGCTGCCGCTGTCAACATTTACGATTTCAATTTTTGCCATTTCTATACATTTTCCTTGCGAGGGTCTCTCTTATGGCATTTTCGCAAACAGCCCGCGCTAGTATCGCGCGAATACAAAGGAGGTAACACACGTCGGCCTTATTCGAATTCGAGAAAAACCTTTTTTTGACATTGAGAAAAAAATATACTGAAATGACATATCCTTAGTAGTACTCAATTGCGTCTGATACCTTTTATATTCCTCGAGGCGATTTTAACCATTGTATATATATATATAATATATATAAGAAAAATTAAAGCCTCTATTATTTAATAATAATAACGACGGAAAAAAATTCATCACGCAAGAGTATTTTTTCAGTACAGATATATGAGAGTATCAGAATGATAAATGAAGACTGTAATGAAGAAAAAGGTCTCATCCCTCTTCAGTTAATATATTCAGAGTCAGGTAAGCCCTGCTTGTCAGACGAGGAGGCCAAAAAAAGGGAAGAGCAAATTCGTATAAAGAAAACGTTCAGTCATTAATGCCATGTTGAGGATAAAAAATTGAATTGTTCAAATTCTGATTAATTACTATGTAAAATTGTAAATTCTACGCGAATATTTTCACAATTTTTCAGTATAGAAAATCATTGTCAATTAATAAATAAATATACGTAAATTATTTTACAAATGAAAACATTATTGTATATGATAATATTTTTTTAATATTGCCATATTTGGAAAATTCCATTTATTTGCATTGTTATCCCATGTTTTCCATACAAATGAAAGGTCCGCATTCCGTTCAGCCTACCCTATTTGTATAATATATTTTATACAATGAATAGAATATTTTATTATGTGACGTTGATGACAAAAAGATAATCGCAACTAATCCCAAAGAAACGGCTGACCCAATTTTCCGACTAATCCGAGACAAACAGACGATCATCGACAGCTACGCCTTTTTTCAGGACGCTAATATAATAAACGGATTTAAAGGTCGATAAATACGTCTATCTGAGCTGGATAATCGTCTCGAATGATGATAAGGAATCATACATTATTAGGGATCTACGACTCTCATCATTCTTCACCTAAAAACGGAAGAAAATAGCACTATCGTGATAATATAGAGAAGAAAATTAAGGTGAAATTTTCCATCAAAATATTTGATATAATTGTATTTAAATAAAATACAGAGAATTTATTATTTTCAGTCGCTTTAATGCGAATTTTCAGAAGAATATACCCGATTGTTTTTTATGCTTCCATTAAACATGAAAACGTAAAAAAAATATAACAGGATATTGAACATAAAACAGCATCGAAATAGTTAGTTATAGTTTATTATTTAAATTAATATTATGGAAAGATCTCACACGACCCTGCTTTTTTTTATAAAATTAATATGCTTTGTTTCATAAACAGGAAGGTTTAAAGCATAGAAAAAAAATGGTTGACAGTAGAATTCGAGATCATGAAATCATAAATTAAATTAAATTGTCAACTACAGAGGACCATACATCATGTCAACGGATTACATAGTCCTGTGTAAATATGTACCAAAGTTTATTTCAACTCATACTTTAAACAAGCATGGAGAAGGGTCCTTTGTGTGCTTTTTGAAAGTGAGCTTAAAATTCCAGCTACACCGCATAAGTTTCCTTCGAAAGTCGTTTAATGTTAAATCTTTATTAGAATCTAAATAATGATTGACAAAAAAAGAATAAGTCAATTATTCCACTCCTTTGTTGTCATAAACAAGGAAATTACGAGTTTATTGTATTCGCTATGTTTTACTTCATTTGATTATTTAGCTTTTCAGGTAAAGATTTTACTTGTAATATTATATCCTATTATTAGGTTGTTCGGATGAAAATGACGTTTATTTTAATAAAAGGGGAAGAACGAAAAACAAAGCTTTCTCCTTTTACATATTTTAATTTAGTAGGTATGCCGAAATGTATTTTTTTACAATGACAATCTGAAAGAGCAAATGGGAATAAAATGATGGATCAGAAGAATTTTTTGCCATCATACCCCATTTATTTTATTTTCAGTCGTCTTCGTCTTGCAATAAAAATTGAATTTTGATTGAATTTTTTAGAGATGGGCAAGGATATTTCACTCGTAATTTTATTACCATAAAAAATAAATCGTGATAAATTATTAGCAGCCCCCGATATACTCAAGCAAATTTTACGGTTAGATCCGTTTATAGGGTAGGTTTTGCTACCTCCCCCTTTGAAAGTCATTGGCGATTGCGTCATTGCTTCGAATATAGCACCCGTTTTTCGCATCTCGTCGCTAAATGGTAAAAAACAGAGTATTTTCTTTTTTCAGAGCTTAATTATCAGAGTTTAGTACCGTGCACATTCACTACATGTTCACATAGATTAAAATCACCACTTTAAAGTTGTTTAAACCAACTTCCTAGCAGTTAACTTTCTCTAAATGTTTTTAATTACAGATATTTGACTCCCTATCTTATCTCACGTTCCATGCCTTTTTTTCAGGACAACAATATATTAGGTTAAACGGAAAGAAAGGTCATTTTGTTGCGTTACTTACGTCGTTGAGTTAACACGATGCTGCTTTTAAAGCTCTGTTTGTAATCTTTGTTCTGACTTTATTTAACCGATAGTAAAAAATGTAACGACCAGAGATTTAAGGATATTACATATTAGTGGTATTTTATTCACTTCCGTTGAGGTTCTTTGCCACTTGGAGGATACTACGCGATATCCATTGGTCGTGAGTTTCTTCCATCTACCTCCTAAGCTTCAGCAGATACGCGTCCTATTAAATCCTCTGGTTATCTAGGCTATTTAGGACCGTATTTGATCCAAGGTCTTATCAGGTGCTACCTCCGATAGCACACACGTCACTAAATCAGGACGGATAGCGGCCCGAACTCATCATAGTTTCGTAGAATCTATGGAATTAAATTTGCACCCAACTGTGATAAAGGATTGAAATCAAATTAACTTTGTGCAGAACATCTGTAATATTCATGGAGATATCTTGAATCCTTGACAGTACTACAGATGGTTTTATAGAGTTCTATAGAATATCAAAAGTGGATTATTACACTTTTGATTTCGAGGAATTCCTCAATTGTCTATATTCAACCGTAAAGAATAATTTTAAATGGCACGGAAAAAAATAGATAAAGAATTTGGATGTCTCGAAAACTTTCTCCAACAAATAACCATCCTTACTGTCCAGATATTAAACCGATCCATTTCTCCATCTGACACGGCGGCGCGAAAACAACCGCGTCGTCCGAAGGGGGTCTATCAGAGACCCCAAAAATATCTTGACATTTTTTTAAAATGACTTATCCTTAGAATAAAAAGAGTTATTCACTATACGCTTTATTAATAGGTCGATATTTTGGATTTTCACTCGGAACATCGTACCGGATGCGAGCGAGAAAACACATCGCATGCATGGCAACAGAGGCGAAGAGTTGTTTTTATATATTTTTCCGCAATTGTAGACAATAAGTGACATTGATTATTCATAATATTTATTCTTTAGACTTTTTTAGACAAATACCAAAAAATGATGATGATGAGGATTAATATTAAAAGAGTTATTAGAGAAAAATCTAAAACTTGGGATCTGATATATACCTAATCAAATAATTATTACTGCAGACAAGAAGTGAGTGAGAAAAAAACAAGGTTCACTAAATTTGGTTCGATGTTTTAGGAATAATTAAAACCTAGTCCGTCCGTTAAAGCAGAGGTGTATTCTCCCCTTAATCAGTACGATTAAAGGAGGTACTCGAGATCACCACCAGCAAGAATTGGGCATGACAAGTTAAAGGAAGTTTTGCAATTTCTATCTTATTCACCTGATGTTTCCCTTTCGGACTATCGCTTTTTTAAGACGATAAAACATTCGCTTCAGGATAAAAAAAATATATAAATATTGAATCGTATTTTAATGAAAACCAGCCAGAATATTACGAAATCGGTATTAACACTTTATGAGCCGTTCACGCCTTTTTGCGTGATTTTGTAGCCAGGCGTTTGAGCCGTTCACGCCTTTTGGCGTGAGAGCCATACCCCCACTTTGCATTTTTTTTTCTGATAACGATGCACAATGTAATTCTACTATTTGACCACAGATGCATATTAGCTTGGATTATCATTACGTGAAACCATGGCGGCCCCCAGGCTAGGTTTGATGTAAAACTTTGCGGCTCATAAAGTGTTAAAAAACTGCATATACTGTAGAGAAAGATCATAAATAACCGCTTTATCGAATAAAATTCAAAGGTATATATATATATACAGTATATAAAGTCGTCGAAATATTTCTCCCAATATTAATTCAACGGCCATACGCTCGTTTTATCGGATTTAATACGTTTATTTTTAATCCGCATTTCGCCATGCCCGATATTAACATTGTTAAGACCGCGCGCTCTCGTCAAAGCGCTGGCGCGCTGAATTATTCGCGCGTGAATTCAAATAAAATATTGGCATGCCACATTTTTAACGATGCCCAAATATTAACAGACGGAGAAAAAAGCTTGCGAATATTATGTACGGTCGCCGGGTTTTGTTTGGCCCGTTTTGTTTGGCAAACACGTCCCTTATCCAGTGTCATTTTCAAATCCCAATCGTCTCGTGTTTGTTCTGATAAAAGCTCTATACGGCCGAAGAAAAACAGTGCGATTCGATCATCGGCCGAAAGAGGCCATAACCTTCAGGTAAATGGCCTTGTCCGACTAATGCGTAAACACTCCGCGAGATTAAATTAATATTGCGGGTGCCCGCTGAAATAAATTTATGGCATGCCAATGCTGAAACCGACCATTTCCAGCCTATGAAATATTGAAATAACAATTGGCCATTTATAGTTTCGGGATGATAAATTATACATGCACTTGTTTATGACAAGCGGCGCCGTACAAAAGAGCTGCTCGTCGAAACGCGCAGATATTTGAACAACAAATTTTGATCCATTAATCAAAACCTTTCATATTTATTTTTTAAATCGATATTGTTTAAATAATATATCATCGCCTCGGCGGAAGGGGGGTCTATTATTTTCGTCTCAATACTGAAAACTAGATGTTTATGCATTGATATTTTAAACAGACGACGGACATAGGGCGTACGCATTAACCCGAGACCGATCTCATCATAATAATACTAAGAACTGATTTTAATAATATTTATAAATATAATAAATTTTATCGCGTTTGATTATCACATCATTATATATAATGGCCATTAATTAATCATATTTTATTTCAATGTTTTAACAACGGATTCAACAATATTAATTAATATTTCAGAAATTTCCACGGTTAAAATCACAGCGTTGGGTCGTGTACTTATTTTTCTTGTTAACTTTGTGTTATTAAAATAATCCTATTATAAAACTAGTTTAAAGCTGTGGTATTTCATAAGCCCTACAGAAATAACAAAATACTTAATATACATTTTAAGTAAATAGGAAAATAATTACGTTTTGTTTTTATTAAAATCATTAAAAATGCATCGATTTTAATTCGGGCCATATTGAAAATAGCTTTAATTAACGTATGATAAAGCAGCTGAAATTATATGAAATTTTTTAATTAACACCGAAAAATTATATAAGTAAATTTATTCTCTTTGCCATGTTTCAAAGGAATTGCTTAACGATCTTTCAGCTGAAGAAATAGTGACAGGTGCTGTACAAGACAGTTGCTAAATGTAAGTTTCATCTTTTTTTTGTCAAATATGGCATTTGTATTCCATTTAAGTTTTTTTCAGTGCTGAAAACTGTCTTGCGAGTGCTTTTAAATTGAAAAATTTCGTTCAGTAAGGTTTCTACTAGTTTTTTTCATTTATTTATCAATGTACATACATACATAGTTCCATTCGCCATGAGAAAAAAATATTAAGGCATTTTGTGTGCAAATTTGACCTATAAAATTAAAATTGAGCTTTTCTTTGTATTGAAAACTGTTTCGTGGGTGCTTTAAATTGAAAAATTTGGATCAGCAGACTTTCTGCTAGATCATTCTCATATATCTGTCATTGTACATACACACATAGTTCTAATCGTCGTGAAAAAAAATATTTGTGAATTATTAAGGCATTTTGTGTGCAAATTTGACCTATAAAATTAAAATTGAGCTTTCTTTGTAATGAAAACTATTTCGTGGGTGCTTTAAATTGAAAACTTTTGCTCAGCAGACTTTCTGCTAGATCATTCTCATATATCTGTCATTATACATACACACATAGTTCCATTCGTCATGAAAAAAATAATTTCTGAATTATTAAAGGCATTTTGTGTGCAAATTTGACCTATAAAATTAAAATTGAGCTTTTCTTTGTACTGAAAACTGTTTCGTGGGTGATTTAAATTGAAAAATTTAGCTCAGCAGACTTTCTGCTAGATCATTCTCATATATTTGCCTTTGTACATACACACATAGTTCTAATCGTCATGAAAAAAATAATTTCTGAATTAATAATAGATATATAAAATTAAAATTGAGCTTTTTTCAGTGCTGAAAACAGTTTTGTGGGTGCGTTTAAAATGAAAAATTTGGCTCAGCAGACTTTCTGCGAGATCATTCTCATATATCTGTCATTGTACATACACACATAGTTCCAGTCGTCATGAAAAAAATAATTTCTGAACTATTAAGGCAGTTTGTGTCCATGTTTGACGTATAAAATCAAAATTGAGCGTTTTTCAGCGCTGAAAACTAGTTTTTTGCAAGTTTAATCATTCATATTTTTATGTATCTATTTACTAGAATTTTTTGTAGAGAAAATCATGAAATAATAAGGTAGCATTTCTATTGCTTCAATATTTTATTTACATTTTATAATTTTCTGGCGCAAGTTTTATCTTGAAATTGACCTTAAAAAGATACATATTTTTTCGTATTTTTATCAGAATATATGAATGAAAACGTTAAATATAATATATTTTCAGCAGATTTACTTAAATATTTGTCTGGTCAAGTCACAAGTAATGCTTTTTTAGCTATTTATTTCCAAGACCATTTCTGAAAATGTCTATAAATATTAATTAATCATGTTATAAACGAGAGCAATGCGGATGAAGAAGGCTATTGTTTTACCGAAGACGTTCAATTAATTAAAAGCTTGCACAAAAGCTTTAAGTTTGACGTTATTCTAACAATTTTTAGCCAATTAAAATGCCTAAGATATAGAAAAAATGTATTACGATCGAATAAATATGAAGCATCGACAAGTTTTCAGCTGAAAAGTGTGGTTGAAAACCATCGAAATTTATTAAAAATTAAAATATAATTTATTTATGCTGTTTTTAATTTAAAATTATTTTATTTAGATATCAGAATTTTTCAAAAGCTTTCGTATTCGCCTTCTGCGACTTTCTGAATGTGAAAATATAACGTAAAAATCGACGTTTTGTTAACATTGAATTGAAAATTTAGTGTTAACAAAATTACCCTTATTTTTCTAATCAAACCTCATATGAAACAACATTTCTTATTAAATAAATATATGATTGGAGCAGAAAACTAATCTCATTGCCGGCTGAATGAATCGTGGATATTTCCAATTAAAATTAATACATCTCTCTATGATTATTGAATAATATATGAGGCTCCCAGATGAATTACGTTTCGTTTCTTCGGCTCTATCTACGAAATTAATATTAATAGGTGTAATACGGGAAAAATATTTTTTTCCTAGTAGAGATCGTGATTGCATCGCAACGTAAATAGCCGGTGGCTTTTTCCACGTGGAAAATTGCTTTGTAATTGAATTACACGACGTCGGAAAATGTGCCGCGTAAATATATACCTGGGATTAAAATTATATTAATAGTAAATTTGGGTCGTAAATTGCGGCAGTTCGTTTACGTTACGACTCGGTGATTGGAAGCAGATAGGGAATAATAATATTTCACAAACACAGGTACGCGGATGATATGACATGTTAGTGTTTGCGGATTCATAATAATTCATGCTTTACGATAACACTAAAATTTACGGGTATACACACCTCGGGACTGATGTCGGTGGCGTTGGCGCTGGACACGAACTCGCGAAGGAATCCATCCAGCTCGGTGCCCTCGATGTAGCCGTTGCCTGTAATAAAAAAAATATTATATTAAGAAATTCCCAACAGATTTTCGCAGCGTTATACGTCGAAATATGCAGCCTGATTTTTGTTTTTCCCAAGTGGAAAAGTTTTTATTTAATAAAAGTATTATTAGATCCCGGAAGCGAACAAAGAAAATGTCGAAAAATAACAATACACTCAAGCTAAAGATTATAGCAAGCTCGGTATTGATTATAAATATTAATACAATGTGTTCAACCGGATATTTAGCGTTGCAACAATGCATCATTTCGCTCTGTTATCAAACGGTGCAGACATAATACGTGGGATTGAGTGAGTGCCAAAAACCATAGTCGTGGAGCGATGCTGATAATCGGATTAACTCGAAACAATATTGTTTTAATCTCGAAATTTAAATATAATCGAGTAATGAGATTATCCTGTAAAACTTTTTTAAATATATTTTAATTAAATTATACGGATAGAAAAAATAACCCTGCTCATTAAAATATGACTTGTGAGATAATAATTCTGTTTTTAGAGCCAATAAAGAATTTATATCATGATGAATTTTATTATATATTATTTTTTGGTTTATATAATAAATGCGAAAACCAACAGCTTCATTTTTTCATTACAATTCAATCCTATGGCATCGCACAAAAAGTTATTTGCCTCTTTTTTCCTTTTATTTTATTGCTTTTACATAATTTCAAAACTGGGTCGTTCTATTGTCTCAGGTATAAGAATATAAAATAATATTCGGGATAAAGGGTATTCCATGACCAGGAAATGGGCTTGGCCAGAATATCATTGAAAATTTATGATGCCCAATGAGACCAAAAATATTTTATTTATATGACGTTATTATCATAAATAAATAAGCTATTATTTTATTTTAATTTATATTTTTATCGGAAATGGAGTATTTAAATAAAAAATACGTATTAAATACATATATGTAAGTGAACAAAAATCTATTTAGGGGTGCTGCGAAGTATTAAAAATTAATATGGTATTTTTTGCTCCTATTTTATTTGAAATATAAAAGAATATCAAAAATACGAATTAAAATTAATAATAATACAATATAACGGTATGACTGCGCTACAGTGAGCCAGTTTGACTGTACCGAGTCGCAGCGCGACATGGCGCTTAGCAGCGAGACCCCCCCCCCCCCCGCACTCCGCTACCGTCCCGCATCCATCCAATACACGACACCGGCAGCGCTGACAAGCAGACAGCGTATATATATATATATGAGGATGATGATGATTTCGTATGGCTTTTACTTTGCCATTCTTCGCGTGCTCGTGTTGTAGGAGTTTCCTCCGCCATTTCGGAGCACGCCAAGAATAACATTAGTTGGCTACGTAATCCAGGTGCAGGGTTGACCCACTAGCCTTACGGAGGGACAGGCCCCTCTTTGGGCCGGCAGGCCAACATTGCACAAAAATATACTACTCCTCAATTTGCTTGGGGATGCTTGGAAGTCAAGTGTTGTCGCATGTCGGTATTGGACGTGGCGGCGATGATGGTAGGGGACAAACATGGTTTCGTAGATATTACAGAGCTATGATGGGCTAGGCCATTTTTTAAGTATCCCTTTAATAATGACCGAGACGTGTCTGTTTGAGGTTGTTTCAGTTTCACGCAAAAAAAAAACGCAATGGAGGCAACAAAAATGCTTTGCGATGTTTATGGAGACCCATTAAACATCAGGAAATGTCAATGATGATTAAAAAAAAATAAATCATGCAATATTGATTTGAAAAATGAGCTTAAAAGTAGACGTCCCCGTGAAGTGGATGAAGCAGCCCTGAAAGAAAGGGTTGAAAAAATTCCGACTCTCAGTATCGAAGAATTATCAAGCTAAGGCGATACTTCATAGTTGTCATCTCAAAGATACCTGAAAAAAACGGGGAAGATTATAAAAGAAGGCGTTAGGAGTCCAACATGCGTTGACTGAGAGAAACGAACACATGAGGCGCGGTATCTGTGAGTTACTGAAGGAGAAAGAAGAGTCGCAACCATTTTTGGACAATTTAATCACCGGAGACGACAAATGGGTACTCTATTTAAAGATAAGAAAAGAAAAGCAATGGTTAGAGCGAGGACAAAAAGCAAGTTCAACCCCGAGAGCTGGATTACAGCCGAAAAAAGTTTTACTTTTTGTATGGTGGGACGCAAAAGGAATTGTTCATTATGAAATATTGAAACAACGTTTTAAAAAAAAGTTTACGTGTTAAGTTGAATGAAAAAGGTCGGCTTTAACGAATAAAAAGGAAAACATAATCCTATTCCATGACAACGCGTGACCATATGTAGCCGATTTGACTCCACAACAAAATGGATGCATTAGGTTTGACAGCTTTATTGCATCCAGCGTATTCTTTAGAACTGGCTCCATCCGATTATCACCTTTTTTCGCTCATTGGAGCTTTATTTACGAGAATTTTTTCGATTCTAAGCCTGCAGAGTTTTATAAGAAGTCATTTTAGATTTACCTAATAGATGGCAGAAGGTCATAGAAAATAATAATAATTATTTTGTATAATTTAAGATTAATAAATTATTAGAAATTCGAGTTTGAGTTTCATTAAAAAAATACGACAATACATTTGGGTCCTTCTAATATATGGACGAGCCACCCCTGATTGTAATGGCCTTATAATAAAAATGAATTACATCGTTAGGATAACTAATAACAGACTTATTCCTACTTAACACTTATTGAAGTAATTATTGTGAATCAGAGGTGTGGAAGGTAATAAACTAATCATATATAAATATTTCTCTGTTGCTATTGTAGTGTCTTGTGTTTTTATTCGACTTTTCTTGTTTTTCAACCAAATTAAGAACTTTAAATTACGCGTTTTCTCCTATAAAAATACGCGCTTTATCCTTTTTTAACCTTAACCTACATATCTTCAGCGATTGTATATTAACACTATCGTGGCCACATCAAATTACCAAAAACTTACGCTATTAAACGTATTGCTTCAAATAGATGTAGCATTAGCATTTGCAGATATAAAAATTCATTCACTGTATTCATTGTACATATGTGTGTGCTAGATCGCCGGCCATAAACAATTGGTGCGATCGATCGTGCAATGATCGAACCAGTGATGATGCAACATATGCATCACCGGCCACGAAAATGTTAAACAATTATTAAAAATATTTTTCAATGTTGTAAAGATTTTATTTTTATAATTAAGGAAGGTTTATGTTGTTTATTTTTGAAAATTCTTTTATTTCTAATAAAATCATAAATACACGGATGGAATTAAAGGTAAACATTTTTTTAAATGAAAACATATTAGGGTACCAAGAAGAAATCGCGTATTTTTTAAAAATAACCAATGTTCACCTCTATCTAGTTTTTAAAAAACTTGACAGTTAAAAAAAAACAACACTGGTTTAATCGATTTTCAACCTCAGTCGCATTTCTAAAAGGTATTTCTCTTGTGGAAAGCATCATAGAACTAAAAGGGTAAAAATCGGATGGAGCGTAGTCTAGTAAATATGGTAGAACCTAGTTTACCTACTGATTTTTATACAGAAAACAATTTTATAATTTGTTTCCATCATAATGGTTAAACGAAGGATCTGATTTAATGAGACATTTTTCCACATCCTTATCGAATTAGGCAAATCCTTTAGATTTCCAATCACTGAGTTGAACATTCGAAACCAAAATCACAAGTACCATCATTAGTATATACTTGACTTCGTTAATGTACTTAGTAATTTATTTTTATTAAAATATATGTGGATTGGAAAAGTTCATGAAAATCGAGTAGAAAAAATAATTTAGTTATTGGCCGAAATCGAATGTTTCTGAAAACGATTAAATAATTAATAACGTATAAATCCATCTCTTAAATGATCGTCAAAAGGTCAAAACAGGTGCTTATCAATACAAAAATATGTTTTTGTACCCATATGGATGGTGGTATAGACACCTTTTCTCATATCTAGTTATATTATTAATTCTATGCAAATCGGATAAGCTAAGTGTCACAATAAATAATGCATTACAAAAAAACGCGACCGATCAATACATAAGAACGTTTCTAAAAATAAAATATATTATGTGACATATTTCTACATAATCGATAAATATTAATAATAATGCGGTAATTTTTTGCGTACGATTGATATTCTAGAAGTGAGGAATAAACGTTGAATTACCGTTATTAACATTTTTTACAATGCTTCAATAAAAAAATACTGGCTAAAAAGCTGAGAAACAAATCAAATGTTGATGGAAATGTTTAGGAGTTCTAAGAGACTTTATTTGGAGTCCAAAAGACGATTACTAACTTCTCAAGGATGGACACATTATTTATACTGGAATAATCCATCATAAGCTTTTAACCGAAACAATTACAGCCAACACGTACATGAACCGCTTTGCCCACAAAAATAAACGATCAGCCATCGTAAAACGAAAAAAATATTATTTTATCGCCCGATAACGTGCGACCGCATACGACAAGAATAAATAAAGAAACGATTCCGGCGTTTTCATGGAGCTTTCATGGTTATACCACAAGCAACCATAGTTTTATTAAATATTTTATATGAGGAAAAATCTTAAATACTAAATAACAAAATGATTTCCATCATTTTCCAACACACTTTGTCAGTGTAAAGTTGTTCGATTCCCTTTTTAAAAAATCCTTCGATTTTTCAAGTGCGTTTTCACTTCTCCCACATTATTCATTTTTTTACCTCTTAATGTATGCTCTAACGATCCGAAAATGTGATAATCCGACGGCGCGAGATCCGGTTAAGAGGGTGGATGAGTTAAATGTTCCAATGCAAGCTCTCTTATTTTTTCCTGTGTTATTTTTGCAGCGTGAGGCTTCGCGTTATCTTGTTGAAGGATCCTTTTTTTGTTATTGACCAAAACAGATAATTCTTTAATTGTGGTCTTGTTTCATTCGCTTGAGTTGTTCACAATAGACTGTTGCTGTAATGGTCTAACCATGTCCAAACAATTCATAATATGTATAATTCCAGAAAAATCCCATCACCCACAAACAAGGGCCTTCTATATTATTAGTGATGGTCAAGGGGTCGGAACAGGTAGTTCTTCGGAAGAAAGTCATTGTTTTTTTTCCTACAGGATTATTGTATAACAATGCATAAATATATTCATAAGATCATAATAAATAGGCAATATTTAGCACCTAAAAGACAATGAACAATACGTTCCATCATAGAAAAATATAGGAGATTATAAACTTTTCAACATTTACAACATGAATCATATTTTGATTATTATTTTTACATAGTGATGATCAGGGTACACTGGAGTATACTTTAACCTTTTGCATTCAAAAGACTTTAATACCCTAGCACGTGTAATTTAATAAAATTTTGTTTGGATTTGTGGAAAATTATCATTGTTTATAAATATATAGTGAATATAATAATTTTATAAATAATACTTAATTGATTTGTTGCATGCCCGTCAAAGCGGCTGCATTCGAGTGATACCGAAAACTTCCATGCCGCTGCTCAGACGACATTCGAGTACAAAGGGTTAAGTATACTTTAGGGCCCCTTCTACGGTACGACTAAGTATAGCCGACCTTTAAGAGGCTACATAGCGACAGCCAGTTACCTATGCATTCCAAAGGACATCTTACACCGTGTCCATGTGGGCTAAGGGTTGGGGTCTAGGGATGCGAAGACCGTATATTAATCCACTTTCCCTCATTTCTGAGGATTGTGACCATGTGCATGATTCCCCTATGGAGGACCATGGAAATGGTTTTCATGGGAATATATAGTGCAGTGGTTTCCCGTTGCCTTCTGCAATCGCAAGTGGTTTTTTATACTGAAGAGCGCTGCCACCCGCTTCCCAGTTTATATTTTCTGCAAAATGAAGGTCAGTCAGCCTTTCATCCCACTCCCTCTGTTGACCAGCGTCACTCAGAAGTATTCAGAATGGTCACCCATCTGAATACTATCTGCGCTTATTGGCAATTAACTTTAACAATCATAATTTGATTCTAATTACCTCCAAGCTATGACGGGTACTATGCGAAGACCGTAAAGGCCCTGAAAGCAGGGACGCTTGAAATCAAGTCTCGATGACCGATAGGGCCAGGGACCAGCCTGACCGCATCTGACATAGTTTTCCTCGCTCCGGGCACGTCCAGAGGATATGGTCTTAGTTTTGTTTGTCGCATTCACAAAGTTCACAACCAGGATTGTCTTTGAGGCCAAGTTGATACAGCCTGGCGTTGAAGGCACCATGATCTAGGATTGAACTGGGACACATGGTGGTTTGGTTCGATCCAGGGCATCAACATGCGCTTTTGTACGTCGGGAAAGAACGAAAAACTAAGTCGGCCAGTAGTCACTTGTGACCAGCGCTTCTGCCATGCGGATGCGGTAGACGGCTGCTCTATCAGGCGACCAATCTTGGGAGAATCTCCTTGTCTTTGACCAGGGCCTCGAATACCCTGTAGGTCAACCAGAGTGCAGTTCGTACCTGTAGCTCTAGGTCGAGCTGCAGGACTCCTGCCAGTACCGCAAGGGCCGTAGTGGAAGAGGTTCGATAGGCTTTGGTTATGATAAGTAGAGGCAATCTTTGCCCCAAAAGTAGTCGGCGGTTAATTGTAGAGCTAAAGGCCCTGGGGGCCCAGAAATTGACTGCATACGTAACGATCGGGACAAAGATCGATTTGTAGTATCGTCTTATAATCATCTAATTGCATGTTTGGCTCTCTCCAAGATGAGTCCCATGATCCCAAGGCCAGATTATCGAATCGAGAAGTTTTGGTACCATGAGAAGCCGACGCAGGAAGACCATTTGAAGTGATTTTTGATAAGAACACCAAAGCATTTGAATTATTGTATAGCATCCATTCCTTATCTCCAGTTACAATTCGGCACAAAACGGATCGGCTTCATACCGAGACAAAAAAGACGCGCAGATGGTACACTGTTGATCGAGCGCCGTCTCCGTCAATTCATGAATTCCTTGTCTATACAATTTTCCTATGCGACGAAGATGATCATGAACTGTAGACCATGGACAGTCAATCTTCAATGATAATTCCTCAATTGTTTGACGAGGATCTGAATCCATAATCATCAGGATATCATCATCTACAGAATTATTGTTCAGTTACAGAATATAATCCCTAATCGAACAAAAATAGCATCCAATGATCTAAGTGAATAATCGTATTTTACATATCTTTTTTTTATCAAACCATGTCGTATTTTTGAATATTTTAGTAAGCTTTATGAGTCACTTTGTTTGTAAAAAATACAGGTTGCAGCTTACTTTTTGCACGTAAATCCTAACAAAACTGTCATTTTATTGTGATATACGTGTGCATAATTTTGCTATAATGCTGTATACACCTTCGTCTACCGTATTTTGCATGAATATATTTTGATAAAAGCTGCTTTCGTATTAAACGGTATATTTATCGCACCCCTGCAATATTATTAGTTTTTGCTCATGGCGAGCTTTCACGTTCGCGGACGCCGCTGTTCGCGAACATCGAACTTCAAAGTCATGTCGGTGCAATTTACTACGGGATAGTGCCATGAATTGGGCTTTGTTCGGGAGACGTATTGTACTTCCGTGCCAGAAAATTGGCGGCGCTGAATTATTCGCAGTTATTGGAAAAAGCCATTGCGCAGAACGAGTCATCTCCTGGATGTAGAGCACGCCATATATCATTCATTTGAAATCTACGTCTCATCCAACCTATTCGACGCGCAACGCACATTTATTTTTCGGCAAATATCACGTGCGTAATATCTTGTCCGAGTAGAGTGTTGTTTATGGGACATAAAATCGTAAGCGACAGTTATTATCCCAGTTCTTGGACAAATGGTCCGTGCCGGTTCCGCACGGGGAGCGCGCCAGATGGTGCAGAAGTCATCGGCTATTCTGCAAAAGCTCGTAAATGATTTTCCTCATGAAACGCTAATGATGGAGCGCTCCATATATATACGGATCCGACGGAGCGTGCTCACGATACTCGGTTCGAGCATCCATAAAATTAAAAAAAATGTCCATTCTGAATATAAATATAGAGCAAATATATATATATATGAAATATTTCAGCGTTTGAAAATGTTTCATATTACAAATTGACCTAAATAACGGAATCGAACTATTTATGGTCGCATTTCGGCCCCGCTACCGTTGAATCAAATAAATACATGGAATTGTAAAATGAATTTCCAGTTTTGTAAGAATATATTTTTAAATGTATTGATTTTCGATGTTTTCTTTAAACCTAGCCGTGCCGATATACCGTGTTTCTTGAATAACTCTTTTAATATAAATCCTACATGTCACAAACTTTTTGTATTTGCATAAAAATGTCTAAAGAATATATATTTTAAATAATCATTGTACTTCATTGTCTTTAATTGGGGGAAAAAAATAAAAACGACAATATTAGCTGCTGTTGTCAAGCACGCAGTGTTTTTTTCTCGCTCGGATTCGGTACGATGTGCCGAGTGCGAGTGAACCGTGCAATTGACACGTACGGCGAGAGCTTAATCTCTAGTAAGACATCGCTGAGTATGCGTGTCATTTAAGCGTCATATTGATTAGTTAAACAATCCAAAATAGCCATTTTAAAAAAAATCTTTAGATATTGATGGAGAATTCAAAAATATTTTAACTTGAAATGATCAGGGTCTCTGAGAGACCCCCTTCGGATGACACGGTTGATTTTGAGCCGCCGTAACCAGTGCACGGTTTTTGCTTCTCTGATTTCTCATTTTCATTATTGTCATCATTGATTAACATATGATTCATATTACACGTTTTTTCCTTGACACTTCAGTACTTTCATGTCTGAAAATCTACTACGGTGGAACCCGTGGTGATCTTCCCTTGTCGCTTCAGCAGATAAACCCCCTGCCCTTTTCCCTGCATTCTTGTACGTTATCAAGAATCCCAAACTTCTCCAGGCTATCGTTTTTTCAAGCGAGATGCCCAAAGTACCGAAGATTTTTTTTTACCCATTTCTTCTAGGACAAAAACGTTTATGGGTTTAGTGGTCTATGGTATTTATTTTCAGCACATTTCTAAGTCGTAAATTTTTCATGTTTTACTTCATGATCCATGATGTAAGTTTTTACTACGTATGTAAAAATAAAAAATACTAGACATTTCTTCGTCTTTTTTGATATATTTTAACTCTGATTTTTAGTAAATTGTCGATTACTTTAACATTGCATTTTTAGCCATCCCAATTTGTCATCTTATTTCCGGTTCACAATTTACATTACTCGTAAGTCAGATGAATAGCTGATTGTTTCCTATTGATTATTACGAGATTTGGTAATAATGATCCCGAATCCTACAATAGTATCAGTTTCACTATGTATCATCCGAATATTTTAAACTGAAAATTGGTTATCCGGTTATTTTTAATGAGTTTTAAGAGCTTTTCTCATAATACGAGATGTACCAAAAATGTATACACGATTTTAATGATTATATCTTTAGTTTTTATTATTAAGAATCTACATAAAATGTTGAACTCTTTCTCGTACCGCAGATGTTCAAAATTATTAGCATTCTGCTCAATATACTGCTGATAACGGTAGATATTTCAGCTTTAATTTATCCGAGGACGTCGGTTTTCTGGCGTAGACATTTTCTTTAAGGTATCCCGACAAGAAAAAGTCAAGTGGCGTAAGCTCTGGGGTTTGGGCATCGTATTTTATGGGACTCTCTAGTCCAAGCCATCTGTTTGCAAGATATGCTCCTACATCACGATAATAGTATTAGATCAATAAAACAGATTCTTGCAGTAAATTCAAGTAATTTACTTCTCTATTCCTAATATAAGTTAAATAAATATAAACAAAGACTTTATATTTAATATTTCATATAAAAAATGTACGAATTTAGGAGTTTTGTCGTGTGTGTGGACGTGGACGCAATCCCTGGTGAATACAATCATGATCCCGTAGATTATACGAAAGTATGAGGAGTCTAGGCCGCTATCCGTGCCTATTCGGTGAAAATCAAACCGAAAATTGAACACGAATCGACCTTACCCACGTCCTATTATTAAAGTCACAATCCGCGCGTTGATAGCTCAGCTCCCGGGCTCATGGCTGTCGACCTGACCTGCATTCGAATAGCCTAGTTAACCTGGAGGACAACTATCGTAATCCTGGCCTCGGTGTTGAGTCAGATGCGTCTTTACTGGAGGTGGATAGAAGTCGAGGACCATACGGAAGTAATATCTTAGTATACTGTTCATAAATTTCGTTAGCGTATGTATTTAAATAAACAAATGTGCGACCGATAAAAATAAGGCTCCGAAAAACTGATTATAAGTATCCGGCCGATCAAATATTAATATTTTTTTTATATTATAGTATCGATGTTAGACTCTCACACTATTCCTCACCTGACCAGTGTCATAAGAAAATCTCACAATTTAAAGATTTAGTCGAAAAGTTAACTTATCCGATTACTAACTCATAAGGGATTGCTTAACACTCAAGAACCCGCATTTTTTTATCGATTTTGCGCGGCTTAACTTAACTTTTTTCCTATTGGAGATAATTTGGTCAAATAAGAAGTATTATACGTATATTATACTTATATTAGATTATTAGAATATTTATATAGTAAATATAACTTTCGAGCTGTGAAAATGACGATGTATTGTATTATAGACGATAAAAAACAAATGGATATCTTTATGTAGTATTTAGGTAATTTTACCTTTGTAATAAATGTTGTGACGGGTTGTACCAAATAAATATTCCAAAAAAATATAATGTTGAATTGATAAACAAAAATCTACTAAGTACTGGAAAGTTTTCGATCCAAATAATAATACATTTATTTCAAGGACAGTTTTTAACCATAAATACATACATATCTCATATATTTTACAAAAGGCATGCAGAGCAATAAATGAAACTGTGTCGAGTCGTAAAAAAGAAAAGAAAGCCTTTTGTAGCGCATTAGATAACACTATACGTGTGAACCCGCGTTAGTGCGGGAGCGGGTGTTTACCGTTTACGAAAATTTCCGCGCTAACGCGGGACCGGGTCTCTGAGTGTTAATACATACAAATTATAACACTGGTTATATAATAATATAAATTATTAATGGCTTAACATTGACCGAATATTTATTTTATTATATTCTTCGTTTAATAAATCATTATAATAAGTAGAATAAATTTAAAATTTATTTATTTTTACAACCGAAAGACCGCTTTATATTTAAAAATAGTTTTGAAAGAACACGGTGATAGAAATTGAAGCAAATGTGGTTTAACACGACTATAATTTTAAAATATATATTTAAATCCTAATTTTATTCAAAATATAGTGTAAAATATCTCGCTCACGATAAAATTTCAGCGATAAATGATGAAAAAAAATACTTTTACATGAAATTATATCGAAATCCATATGGAGAATATTTGGTACATATACGAGGATTGGCCAAAATATAATTGGAGTTTATGTCCAATTGTTACAATTTGTTTTGTCGTATTTTGACATTGATAGACATATAGAAAGCTTACTTAATTGTCGGCTATTGAAAAGCTTTCACATGTTTCTGTGTACTCGGCGTTTTTTCACATGTGAAAATGGGAAATTATTGGCCAAAATCAACAGGATTATTTATTTATTTGTTAATTTATCACCCATATAAAAAAATCGATAAAGATTCTAAAGATGCAATGGGAATGAGTCTCTCACACTTATATTTCCTCCAGTGTCAAACCACGACACTGTTGGATTTTAATATTATTTCAGTTGGATTGAAATTTATATTATAATATTTTTAATTATTTATTCAACGAAGGATAGATGGAATTAAATTAATTAATTACAGTTATTATAAAACATATATGTTTTATACCTACAAGCCATAACACTGAGTATGGCTTGTAGGTAACATAAACATGGCTCGATCTTTTTAGTAGCTTTTTTTAAATACTAACTATTTATTTTTCTTCAGAAAATCTGATAACTCAATTTTCCAAATCACAATGAACACAATAAAGATGAAAATTTTACATTTTCACAATAAAATAATTAAATAAAACATCAAAAGCTGATATAACGTATTACATGAGCGTAAATAATGCTCATTAAAAGTATGAAAAATTCAGCGTTTGTTCCCATGCCTTTGAAAGGAGTCATTCTACCGAAATCCAGGGCCATTATATAATATAATAATAAAAAATAATCATCCTTTATAAACTACAAACGCAATCGAAATCCAACGCCGAGCTCCATTGAAACTTTAACGCGCAATTCTCCACGGGTTAAGTGTTTTAGTTTCGAGTACTGCGGAACATTTGACGGCACAGGACTCATTAACTTTAAAATAATAAACGAGTATATGAGAATAAAAATAAATTTAAAAACATCTTGTTTCGACAGACGTATCGAGGTGACATGTCTGAGCCGGTGAAAGTTCAATACGGGCAAATCCATGAGAAATCCCCGAGAGAAAAGCGGATTTTCCAGTGACGAAAATATATGGTTGTAAAACGAAATTGGTCGTGAAGATACAAGTCGTGCAAATAGAATAAAATCGACGCATTCTATTAAACTATTCGTGCCATTTACTGAAAAAAAAATATATAATAAATAATGTATATAATTATGACCCACTTTTCAGCTGAGATTTTGATATTTTGATATACATAATGCAGAATGACGCACGGGGTCGCAAACATTTCTCTATATATAATTAATATATAATTAATAATATCAAAAATATATTTTTTTCGAATGGGAAATTTGACATTTGTATGAACTTGACCCTTACGCATACATTTTCGGGTATGCCCATTCTTTCCTATGTCAACAGACAGGTCACGCGATAGTGCGTGACCTGAGTGAAAACGTCGACCTCCGAAACAGGTGGGTCTGAAACACACACACATTTATGCTATTTAAAACAATACATAATTTACCGCCGCTGAAATAGAATTTCAATGTCTTATTGACGTTTAATTAATTCAGCAATTCTAAAATTGCGTCGTCTGAAAAGTTCGCCTTTGAAATGTCTATACAGTAACCTTCATTGAAATCCACTCAGGCAAATAAAAATATTCATTTCTTAGTTTTTAAATATTCATTTCTTAATTTTTAATATTCATTGCTTGATCTGTTGAGCACCAAAAATAAACCAAAGAACCAAAGCGAAAGACAACCGCTCCAAAAGATCGTCTTTTAAAAAGGTTCTTCTCAACCAACCGATTTAAAACTGTAGAATTAATGAAAACCTTGATCCATAAAACGGTAAAATATTTTTTTATTTTATTTTTTGTTAAACCATTTACCTGGTTTACTAGATTGGGGAATAAATATATAGTCAAGCCTTCTATAGCATTCAGATAAGGACACCGCTGTAGAAATAAACGCTGTAGAAAGTTAGGCACCCATACAAAATTTGGGGTTAGGTTCTTTTAATTGTATTTTGCGATTTGAAGCAAATCAAACATTTTACCCATTTTTATATTTTCAATGACCTTGCACGTGTTTAGTTGGATAACAACAACTCGTGCCTATAGGCGAGAGGGGGTATTGACCAAGCATATTTCTTCCAGTTTGTTTATTCGCAACAGATGTGCCAGGGGAGTTCAAAGGGACAGTTTTTTCAGTTATTTTTTTTAAAATGCCTTACCATATGATTGAAATTATGAAACCTTTCCGGAAATATGTTTTATTTAGAATACATATTAATATATAAAAACAAACAATGATTGAAGAAAAAAAAAATGGTGAACATTTTAAATTGGGTAATTATGCATTAAATCTAATATCACGTTTCATCAAGACTTTTTTAATACCAGGTGTTCAATTTATAAAAAAATAGAATGATTGAAAACTCCTTTAACAGATAATTACTTAATGCCTTGAAAATCGTAAGCATCGATTTACTTAATAATAATTTGTTCCACGACTAGTATTGTGATGAATATCCCTGGAACGTTTTTGGACGGTGATTCACCAAAAAAGAATAGAACACACTTAGCGAGGTAAAGGGGCAAACAGCTACTGACAATTATTTTCTAAGTGCATGTACATTAATAATATATTTACGAAAATTCTAATTTGACCTTGATAATATTGCATTTTGTAAAATGAACGCTATACAAAAAATCGCCGCAAACGCTATAGAAGTGAATGATATAGGAGGGTTGACTGTATAGCATTTCTAATGGTCAAAGATTTAATAGAAAAACTTGATATTTCAACATTGTCATAGCCAGGATTTAGTCCTGATTTAAACCCTATCGAAAATATATGTGGCATTATGAAAACAAAAGTCAACAGAGAAAAGCGCGCCAATTTAAAATCACAAATAACATCAATAACAAAGGACCAGTATAAAGAGATAAGGGCAGAAACAATAAAAACTTGGTGGACTCAATGACAACTCGGATTCAAGCTCTTATAAAAAATAAAGGAGGGACCACAACATATTAATTATAAATGACTTTTATCATTACAAAAAAAATAAAAAACCGACTCAGATGCAAACCTTTGGGATATTCCAAGGATTTACTTGAAAAAAGATTCCTGAATTACTGAAATTTCATCAGATTTTCTATGCATTAAAGCGAATTAATATCAAATTTCGCTCCGGAGTCGAACGTAACGGCGTCCGCGTTACATTTTTTTTCTCATATTCGAGTGGACTTGAGACGTTTTGGTAGTAATGTCCCATATATATGTATATTTATGCCACGTGATGAACATTTGCGATAAGAAGGGGGCGCAATAATGCGTTGCGCATTTTCTTTTTCGTGTCGAGCGCCGCTCTTTGCTTATCCCTGGTAATCTCATCAATTCCCGGGGAATCTGCGGATTTGCGGAGACCTACCGCCAACACTCGAGGCCTGTCTCGCACAAACTCCAGAGATGTTTTATTGACATGAAAATTTCATGAATGGAGGATGAGTGTTTCGATCCTATTGAAAAATATCACCGGAATAACTTTAAAGTGCTTTCGGCTGTTTCGGCAAAATTCTTCGACAACATTGACGGATTGACGCAAATTACATCTATTTGAATACAAAATTAATTAATTATTAATAATATCGGTTCCTTTGGGAGATCGTCGTAATGCTTAGATGGGTGATAATCTCTTGTCGAAAATCATTCGAGTGTTGTAGGGTCAATTGTGCGACATGTGGTCGTACATTGTCGTGAAGAGAGATTGGATCTTTTCGATTGAACAGTTCGTGGGCCAGATGTCGCTTTTTTTTACGATTTATCGACAATAACTCTCAGATGAAATGAAATGTAGTGAATGGTGATCGTTTTCTGTTATTCCAGGGAAAAAAAATCAGGAAACAACACAATTTCTTGTAGCAAACGATAATCAATATTATATACACGAGCAGCTCGTTCATATACACTGCGGAGCTGCAGCACCCCAAGTAAATTGAGGAAAAATATATTTTTATATATAACTATATGTGTCTATTCATTATGTATACGAAAATATGAATATAATTTATATTTATTAATCCGTTCGGTGCCTACGCGAGAAGTGTTACTCCGCGCGATGTGAAGCAAAAGCGCTGCCTGCTTCTCAGTGCTACCGGCGTCGTGTATTGGATGGATACGGGGCGGTAGCGGAGTGCGGGAGGGGTCTTGCCGCTAAGCGACATGTCTCAATGCGACTCGATGCAGTCATACTTACTCACTAGCGCAGTCATTCTGACTCATTAGTGCAGTTATACTGACTCAAAGCTTCTTTGAGCCACGTGCTATATGAAATATACTTTTTTTAATTTTTAATATTCCGCAGAACCCCTAAATATTTTACCCACAAACCGTCACTGATTATATATAAAAAAAAAGTTAATTAAAAATCATAATAATTTAAACAGAAAATGTTGATTTAAGGTATTAATTAATACATTTTAATTATTTTTACGGTAATATTTAATAATAGTATGTCTATATTGTTTTTTTTTTAAGAAATTTGAAAAATAAATACATGCACCAATAATTAAAACTGTAATATTCATCACATTAATTAATAAAATAAATATTTATAAAGCAAAAATATGTTTGTACGTATATAAAGAATAAGTTATATAATGCATAAGTTATTTAAAAAAAAGGAATAAATAATGAAACAGGGATGTGTAAAATCGGGCCAAGAAAACTCGCGAAATTCAATGTCGTCATTTGTATACCCATTTCTCTATTTGATAAATTATTATAGTAAAATTAGATTAAAGTGTCTTATTTTATCGTAAATATTTATTTCAAGTGATATTAAAAGAAACTTTAACGATTACAGACGAAATTAATATTAAATTGACTTTAAATGGTAAAAAATGAGAAAACTCATTTCCATGATAGATATATAAATCAAAGAAAATTCCAAAGAGGAAATAGATAAACGAAAATGATTAAGTGCTTAATACAGAAGGCTAAAGGGTTAAAGAGAGAAAGATAATAACTATGAGTCAATATGAAAATATTATGCAATTAAGAGGGCTATTATTGTAGTAGTAAGTAATTTTCTTTTTACTTAATAAAAGTATGAAAAAATGTTCATCAATTTTAATGAGTTGTTTTTTATTTTCACTAGCATTTCAATATTTACTGGATATTTATTGCAAAATTATAATTTATATCTAATAGCAGGGGTCACCAGACATTTTGGAAACCAGCCGAATTGAAATTTTTATAAAACATGCTCTTGAATGTTGAATTTTGAATATTTATATAGAAGGTTTGCGTGTGAAATTTCAAGGCCATTAACCGTTGGATCGTTGGGATAGGCCATATTTTTTATTATTCACAACAGCTGTTTTTATTGCTCTGAATGTAGAAGAACGACATAAATAAAACATAATAATTACGATATGACATCAGTAAGAATTTATTCATCAAAAATAAAACTAAGTATCCTACCGATGAGAAAATATTTGTAAAAAACAAAACGTTATAATATATACAGCGCATCTAATCGCATAATATCGACTGAAGAAAAATCAAAAGATTATAACAGTGTAATAAATAAATTATTCTTAAATAGTGTTCATTTTGCAGTAAATATTATTATTAAATTATTGTCGTCAAAAGTCATCAATTACTAAACAGACTCCTTCTTGTAAGTATTTAAGAACAACAAAAAATAGTTACTGCCGATTAAACGCGTATTGTCGGCTAGCGTGTGATATGCGCGCCCCGGACGTACACAAAAACGCTCTTGATGTGGAATCCACGACCCCCGTAGGCAGTGTGTTAAAATACCAAAAATAATTATATATGAAATTTAAATTAACTGTTACATATATTAATTAAAATATGGATAAACTTTAAATCAACATAATGCTCTTAACGTTTTATGAATCATTTAATAGATTTTTTTATAAAAGTAAAATAAAATTATTTTTTTTATTTAAAAAAGGTTGATAACTCCGTTACGATTACGTGTCTAAATTATGCGAATTTAACATAGTGTAAATTTTCACATTGCACGGATTAATTCAGGCCAACAAAGGAGTCCAATTAGCCTTGCCCGAGTTAACTCGTTTATCATTATTAAATTTAATGTAAATATGAGAAAAAATCCTAATCTAGATGTAAAATGATTATAATTTTAAAAGCGAGTTGCTGTAACTTTATGATCGTACCCCGTATATGTTTCGTACATAATAGATTCGGCTAAAGAAAAATCGATGGCATTAACAGCCACTCGTCCTATTTCGATTTGAATTCGGGGATTTAATGAAGGGTCTCCTTTTTTTTGTAAATGTACAAAGTCGACCTTCCTCCTATCGAAGGAGCTTATCTGAGGTCGGCATTAACCATTTACGAATCCCCAAAGCCAAATTCAAAAATACAACAAAAAAGGGAGCGCGGAGATTGGATATATTTAGCCGTCCTTTCAGGCGAAATTTCTTTGAAAATGCGACAAGAGAAATTTCGCTGTAAACTTTCCCAGGATATAATTTCGCGAACTAAAATCCGAGCAGAACAAAGGGGAACTTATTGTTGTAAAACTTTCAGCAGATAAGTGCAGTTGTTAAGGGATCTGGCCTTTGTTTAAGAGAGATGTATTGATCGGAAGTCGCGGAAGGATAGGACTTACCGTCTTTGTCGTAATGACTCCAGACCTCCATGAACTGATTGGCGGAGAGTTTTTTCAATTCCCTGGAGTCGGGATCTCGGTACTGCCGCATGAAGTTGGCTGCCCTCTCCAGGTTCACCTTCTTAGCTGCCAGATCTACGCTCATTTTGAATATCTGCAAATAAAAAATAAATAAAATTTATTATTTCGCCTCGGGGTGCAATCGTTCTTAGCGCTACGTTCTGCGATATCGTTTTATTCCCAAAAAATACATTGGAAAAAATTAAAAAGAGGGACGCTTTATTTGTGTTATTTATGTAAAATGTTAAATCATAAATATTAGAATAAATTTACATACTTTTTCGGCGGAAGAATTTTCCGAGCGTCTCGTGTTTATTACAGACGTGCTTACAAGAAAATGCTTTTATCAGCGGGATTATATATTATTATTTATTAAAAAAAACACAATCGTTTTAATGCACTGTGGAAAATTAATTAATTCCAATCTTGCAACCAAATT
>JAGXCT010034782.1:81922-96199 GCA_022495035.1 Philopotamus ludificatus
TAACTTAGCTCAGTCGCGGTTAACCTACATTATCGAATTAATATTCATGTTACCTATAAGCTATAACACTCTTTACGATCCTTTATATAAGAGAATATGTTTATTTTATATTATGAATGAAAATTTCACTTGTTTCCAATAATATTTTCTTCCATTTTCCAGTAATTTATGCCATATTTTAATTATCAGGCAGAAAACAATGGCCAACATTTGCAGTGTATAATAGATAGCAATAAATTCGAGTGTCAGCGAAATTTATACGGCATTAAAATATTTTAATATCGGCCGCGATCGGACCGCCCGGTGCCGATAGGTCGTAACTCGCGCCCCGCCGACGTGTTTTATGTTCAATTTTCCGGCCGGGAACATCTGTTTTTCCGCTCGGCAAAACCGTAAGCAAGATTCGTTAATTAGATTAGCAAACAAGAGCAGGTCCAAGTGGCCGCTCGTTAATAATATCATTGTTTGCTCCGGCGTATCATACTTCCGGTGGGCGGTTGCTCGGCAACATAACCTCAAACTGTGCGGGATAGATCGCAGAGCCGCAAAGTCATAATTTGTCAAAACGTCGGGAGGGTTGGCGAACGAAGATTTAACACCGCTCCCCGTTCGCAAAGGACTCGCTAATAAAACGGTTAAATATTCACGTGGCGGTCGAATGTAAATTTGAAAAATTTGGACCCGTAATTAACCCCCGGACACGGGAAAGCGTAGTAATTTTGGCGTTCCAATAAATTTATGGCGTCGTTTTAAACGTCCGTACGTGTTCGGGTGCATTCGGCGCCGTTCGTGCTGGAAATCTCGCCGTTTGAAAAATGGTAACGAATAAAAATATGACCGTGTATTTTTTAATATATGATTATTTTTTAAAAAAATATATATATTCATAAATAAAAATAGCGAACGATGAATGGAAACGACGTATACATAGCACAGTGAATGAAAATAGCCGCTGACGACAGGAAGATTGGACAAAGGAAGCCTTTTAGACGATATCTTCAGAATAAAAAGAACAGGAACTCAAACAAGGATTTTCCTGATTAATTTTTACTTTATGTTATATTCTTTATTACCAAGCCGAAAGCCATAACAATTATAATATGATTACTATTGATACTATTAAAGCGGTATCAGATGATTAATTTTATTATAAGCTTGAGATGATGAATAAAAATGTCTGTAATATATATATTAATACTCATTAACATTTAAATTTAATTAAAAGGTGAGAATTATTATTTTTTTTAATAAATAATGGGTTAGAAAATTTTGGTAATAAATAGGATTTCACAATAATCTATTACTAATTATTTTTATATAAACCGATTTTTATACAGTTTTTTCACGTCAAATACACCTTTTTTAAATCAAATGCATCTTTTTTCAAATCACATGCATCCTTTTACAAATCAAATGCACCTTTTTACAAATCAAATGCGCCTTTTTAAAAATTAAACAAAACATTTAAATAAGTTTTCCCACTAATTACGTTTTTTTTAGTTCCTTCAAATATGTAAAAAACGCGTTCCACTGTATTTATGGAGTACCCCGAATTTACGTTTTCCACTTATTACGTTTTATTAACAGTATAAACTTGAAAAATCACACATGGATGGTCGGCACATCGTACCGGATGCGAGCGAAGAAAAAACATTGCTGAAAAACAGGTACTGAAAAAAAAACGTAATTAACGGAAAAAATGTGAACTTGGGGTTAGATTCGGGGTACTAAATACTACGGAACCCGTTTTTTACAATTTTTAAGGAACTGAAAATAAACGTAATTTGTGGGAAAATGTATTTAAATGTTTTATTTAATTATTAAAAAGGTGCATTTGATTTGAAAAAGGATGCATTTGATTTGAAAAAAGGTGTATTTGACGTGAAAAAACTGTATGTGTAAAATAATTTAAAATGTTTATATATCTATCTCGATTTACACGGTTTTTGTTTCATGTTTTATTAAAAGTATAAATCAAAGTATAATTTTCTTACTAAAATGATTTCAATTTTACGAGCTTTTTTATTTAGCTACAGTCAACCCTTTCATAGTGTCAACGACGCTATAGAACCCCCCCTCCCCCCCATTTAAAAGACTAGGCACCCATACAAAATTTACCGTTTTGTAGAAAACGGCGATCAATGAGGAAGCACTATAGGAGGGATTGCCGCACACACATATGCATAGCTGGAAGCGCTATATGAGGGTTGACTGTAAAATGTAAAACTGATAAACAGATCATTTTAATTTTAATTTTATAAAAAGATTTTTTCTCAATAAGAAAAATCTCATTTTAAAATTAATATTAATTTAAATGTGCATTTAAATTAATACTAAAGAAACGTGTAATGGTATTAACGATTTAAATGAAAACTATAAAAAGGAAATAATAATGATATAGGTTGTATTTCAATAAAAAGTTAGAAAAACCGCAGACATACATGAAAAAAAATCCTATAAAAAACGAATGAACAACGACATACATATTTAAATAGATAATTATAGAAAAATAGACGGATAGATTATTGAGATATAATAACATATTTTTTATATACTCTTTATAAAAATTTTAAGTGCCTATATTTGGGACCCCTAGTTTTTTTCTCAAATAACTCTTTTAATATAAATCCTACGTGTCACATTTTTTTTGTATTCGTCTAATAAAGTCTAAAGAATAAATATTATAAATAATTATTGATTTTCATTGTCTGAATTTGCTAAAAAAACATAACAATATTCGGTTTTATGTATTATGTTTTTTCTCGCTCGCATCCGGTACGATGTGCCGAATACGAAAGAAACGGGCGAGTAACGCGTGCTGCGAAAGCTCAGTATGCGGCGAGACATTGCCGTGGGCGTTGTCATTTACGTGTCATATTAATTAGTTCAAAAATCATATATATCATGAATAACTATTTTTATTTTTAGAATAATCTATTTTTTTTAAATATATTTCTGGCTCTATTTATACGGTAATTTGAAGGTATCCAAGATGGTATTAAAATGTAAAAAAAAATGCATGAAGCTATTTTTTATAAAAACATTATACAAGTTTATTCGCAGAGAAAGATGATTATATTTATATCAACTCTTGTGTTTAAATAAATTTATTGTTTTTTTTATGTTATACCATTTTAATGGTTCATTAACCGCACAATGGGTTTTGATTGTATATATAATCCATCAATATAACTATGAAATATATTCGAAACAGTGATGAAATTCAGTAAATCTGGAACGCCACTATTTGGACAAGAATCTATAACTTTCCTAATAACAGTTGTATCATCAACCGCTTAACCGACGATCTCGGTTTACATATAAACATAGCTACCATGAAATCGTGCTACGTTATTTTTAAGATGTTGTTTTATAATAAATAAAAAAAAACATTTCCATATCTTTTGTGCTATTTAATTGAATTTTTTCGTTTAAGATTAGATTTGAATATTTAAAAAAAATATATCCCTGGTTTTAAAACCCCAATTGTCGGCGATAGTGGGCTCCAGAGTATAAAGCTATCGCTTTGTTTCCTTCGGCGGTGTACGACTGAACTCGATTGTCTCCGACGAGATAAACTCTGTCCTTGGAAAAAAGTAAAAATGCAAATACACTTCCTTTTTCCTTTTTTTATATATATATTTTTGGCTTTAATGGAAAAATGTAAATTGGCCAGATTCCTCCTCTTATAAAAAAAGATATGGGGTGAAAGCACGCGTTAGTCTCAAGACGGAAAATCTCACTTTGACATGAAGCAACTTTTTTTTCTTTTACTTTTTGACTGTGTAATTTTGCAAAGTTTTCCCACGAATATTAACATACTTTAGTGGGTGGTTTACGGGCGTAATTATGAATATTTCATACGGAAAATTAGTGATTTAATCGCACCAGTCCCTGAATTACCATGTTGACCGTATAATCAATTTGTAACATTTTTTTTCTTATTCAATTTCGGGCTGAAAAAAATGATATTATGTTATAAATTTTGTTAACGAAAACAATTTGATTATACACGGTAAACATTACCGGAAAAAGCGTAGCGCGATTTTCCGGAGGAAGAGAAAAATTTATATATATATTTATACACGAAAAGAAAATGTAAAAACCTTCCTGTAAAAATTGGACGTATTAACGGCAATGAATTTGCCGTTGATTTTTCCGGCTGAATTTTTTTTCACAGTGGCAACATTTCCAGAGCAGTTAAACTTTGGCGCGTAATCCATTGTCGTCTCGCTCGCACTATGCGACACGCATACATCCGTCACGCTCTGATTAGGCATTCGAGATAGCAGCGTCCCTCGCTGTCCTACTGCGCAATTATGAATGAAATACAACTTCCGTCCCTTTCTGTAGCCTGGTAATGAGATGTCGCATAACTTGAAAGTGCAAAGCGTCAAACAGGGTGTTCAGGATGTGACATTAATATTTTATTATTTGTTTAAATCCCACTTACTTTCAGATGTAATCCAATTCCTATTCGATTAAAACCATATATACATGTATTTAAAGTGAAAGAAAATGTGGAAACTGCTCTGAAAAACGCAATTTGTGGACGGAAAACCGGAAATTACAAAGCTAACAGAAATGCAAAAACGTATGACATAAGTTCCATGCCAAATGAGATTTTAGTAGCTATCAAAAAACATTTGCTGGGACCGAAATCAAGTCTGAAGAAATATTTCCTTCGAACAACAACAATAAAGTAAGAAAAACTTTTTTACGGTCAACGTATATTCTGAGTTACAGAAAAGTCGATAATTGAACTATCGTTTTATATGACATTAAAAAAAGTACACGTATCCTTCGATTTACCCGGTAGATACGTTTCGTGAAAAATGTAAACTCGTATTTTTTTTCTGAAACAACGTAATGTAGATAATTTAAATACACCTAGTTTAAATAGTAAAACATATTTTTTACAGGGATGAGAACAATCAGACCTTCTATAACGTAGATATCGGGACCACGTTATAGAAGCCAAGGCACAAAATTTAGTAAGAGGCTATTTAATTTTATTTTGTAAATTTAACGAAAACGTATATCAGTGATTTTTTCATTCGCATATTTCAAATGACCCTGTCATGACCATGTTAATGTCGCGTTCTAGGAGGGAGTGTTATAGGAGGGACTGCCAAACTTATTTTAGAAAACCACCTTATAGCAAGGAGCGTTATAGGAGGGTGTAATGTATGTTGATAAAATTTTTACTATCTTTTTAACAAGAAAAATCTTTTTTTAGAAGTAAAAGCGATATTTTTTTTTATTTCTTCATCTATCTATTATTTTTCAAAGCACTTATGGATTTTTCACCAAGTCTGTCTTTATCTCCTTAACCGATGCGTCATGGCGGCTCAAAACCAACCGCGTCGTCCGAAGGTGGTCCATTTATAAAGGAAAATATACCCCAAACATTTCAAGTCAAGATATTGATGAAATCGATATCAATATCTTGACATTTAAAAAAAATGGATTATTCTAAGAATAAAAATAGTTATCCATGATATGCTTCATATTTTGGATTTTTTTTACTAATCAAGTCTCAGAGTTCTCGCCGCACGTATTACTAGTACGGGTTTACTCGCACTTGCACATCGTACCGGATGCGAGCGAGAAAAATCAACACATCCGTACTAGTAATAATATTTATTCTTTAGACTTCTTTTAGACAAACACAAAAAAATTATGACATGTAGGATTTACATTAAAAGAATTATTCAAGATCGGCTAGGTTAATCTTGACAAAATGTCGTCATTTCTTGGTTTGTTTCAAGTTTTTCCGCAGGATAAAAATCGCTGAGCACACATGAAACCCTTTCGACAGCCAACAATACGACTAGAATACGATATGGCTATCAATGGCAAGATACGTCAAGGATAAGTGTACCAACAAACGACAATAATATGACGATTGGACTTTCGCATGTTTTTTTTTAAAATATAAAATAAAATATTATTGATTGACGAAACCTGGCGTAGAGCTGTGACACATATGTGGAGTCATCGGCCTTTATAGTCTTAATATAAAAATATGTATATACAATTATTTTTTAAATAATCAATTTTTAACATTGATTGAGCTTTTAAACACATTACAAAAATAAACTTACACATCATTATTTATTTATTTTTCAGAAAATTTGTATATCTTTGTTAAGAAAGTGTTATTAAAATATTGTATATACACCTTCTATGTTTAGAATAAAGCTTTCTTAAAATAATATTTGTGAAAATATCCCAACCGAAATTGTTATATTTAATAATTAAATATATGTATTATTATTAAATGAAACTGAGTGCCTGAATAGACGACCTCCGGGGAACACTATACGACGTTGATAGACAGAGAAATGGACGTGGGGCTTATGATCCCATTTTACGTCCATTAAATTGTCTAGAAATCTTCGCCAAAGGAGTAGATAAGCCCAGTTTCCCGACGATTAAAACACAAATAATAAATAAGACATGATATATATATATATTTTTCTGGCTGCACTGTATATTCTGTGAAGTGCCATGGTGTTGTCATTACCTGAACGTACAGTGCCTGGGGGGACAAATGGTAACGGACACATTATGTCATCCCCAGTCGAAATATTTCATATTTTCGCGTACAGCTTTAAAAATAACGAACCGGAAAACGGCACGAATACGTTTTGCGCCGGATAAATTTATTTAGCCAAATAAATAATGTAGACCAGTCTCTTCAGAGTCTATTAGGAAATACATATTGATTAGGGGCAAGGGAAACGCGAATGAATAATTCAATGGGGATGTGTACCGGAGCTGGAAAGTCTTCACTGCTCCGTTTCCGGTGCCATTCATTAGGCGGATATTTATTTCAGGTATTGAAATTTTAAGCATTTCTCTGCATATTCCGATGAAACTGCAGTCATAAATGGGGCAAGGCTGGCCCTCGACGGGAATTCTCCACCTCGGCATTCAACGTGGAACTGAACGACTCTCCAAGAGTCCACCTAAAATTTTCCGCAATTTATGACTAGTGAGACATGGTATTCAGCTATACAAATAGCACTCGAGATGATTAGGATACTTGTGCATAGTTCTACTCACAATGAAAAATATCTTATACTATTTTTAATTATATATATTGATTCTGCAACTTTTTTTTGAGCTGAAAGCTGCCTCGTTATATATTTCAAAACTATGTGATATATGATTTATTTTAAATTAAAATAATATTTTTTGCAACTAAAATGAATATTTAGAAGCTCTGCTAATGCTTTTTTTTATCTGAGAGGGTCGGGTATTTCATTAAAAATATATCAATTTAATTCGGCTTCAATTCGACCTTTTATTCCAAAAAGGTCCCTAAAAACTTTTTCCATGCAAAATTCGTTCATTATGTCGGAAAAAAATTCAGTATTTTCATGATGAAAATATCAAAATTTAATAAATTAAATCCATAAATAATGCTAACCTTTTGACTACTGAACCACGATATATCGTATTTTTTTAGCCAAGCAAGACCATAGAAGTCAGATGGTTAATATTAGGGGTTGCGGAGCTGCAGCACTCTCATGCAAATTAAGGTAAATATTTTTTTATGTATACATGTCGATTGATTATATATTATGTATATGAAAATTTAAATTAAATTTAGTGTTATCCCACGCGCTGTCTGCTCGTCAGTGCTATCAGCTGCATGTATTGGATGGATATGGGGTGACAGCGGGATGGAGGGGGGGTCTCGTTGCCAAGCGCTGTGTTGCACTGCGACTCGGAGCAGTCACACGCCGTTCATACGGAATCACTTTTTAATTTTTATTCTTTCACAGCACCCCCAATAATTTTATCTACGAGCCGCTACTGGTTAATATAATAACCATTTGACTTATGTTATCTTGTATATAAAATATTTTTTTCATTAAAAATGATCTTCAAAGGACAAAGGACGAAATATATGATTTGACTTTGAAAATTTAGCGTTTGAAAGCACTATAGAAGGGGACTGAATCACACGCCGCTCTTAAGTTGAAAGCGAATTGACAGGGTTGAATGTACAATAAATATTTTTCCAATTCATAGAATTTTCGTCAACCAACAAATGGTTAAAAAATAATAAATAAATATAATATTGTAACGTATTAGTCTTAACCGTTTGGACGCCACACCGTACAGGCGCGAGAAATCGCTTTAACCACCAGCCCCACGCCGTACAGGTACGGGAACGCTGCTACGAATTTATCTATGAATACATAATGGTGGCTTACGGTAAAAATCCATATTATTGGCGTGGCGATTAAAGGGTTAAATTAAACTATATAGCTTCTGTACGGCAGTCATGTAAGTTACACCTCCCTTTTGTCTTAATCCATGACAATGTCAAATAGATAATTTAATAAATAACAAGCTACAGGACTATGCTCTTGTTGTATGGAGTAATGCCCCAATTTTGAGACAAAGTATAGCAACTGCTTGAGAAGCGAAATCTTTCTAGAAATATATTTGGGTCCATAGTTCCCAATAATATTCGTATAATAACTTTACAATATTATTAAAAGTGTGTATAATTTTTGATTACACGATTTAATACTAAATCACAGATTCTTCCATTGAAATTATTGGTTTTGCAGTCGTGAATTAAATATAATACATAAAAAAAACATATTTATTAATGAGCTTATAATCTAGCATAAAACTCTAGTGAATCATAAGACTCTAGGAAGATTTTAGCTGGGGAGTTTTTTTATTTCTCGAATAACTCTTTTTAATCCTACATATCTAATCCTTTTTATATTTGTCTAAAGAAGTCTAAAGAATAAATAGTATTAATAATCATTGTCTGAAATTTCGAAAAAAAATACAAACAGTAATATTTGTTACTATTGCCACGCGCGCGATGTTTTTTCTCGCTTGCATCCGGTACGATATGCTGAGTGCGAGTGAAACGTGTGAAGTCTGCGGCGAGACATCACATAGAGGATTGTCATTTATGAGTCATAGATAAAAAATACAAAATATCAACCAAATTATAAAGAATATCATGAATTCTTATTTTTAGAATAATCCATTTTTTTTTAAAAAGGTAAGAAATTGATAAAGAATCTAGACTTCAAATGCTTGTATCTGAGAGACCCCCTTCGGACGACACGATTTTTTTCGATCCAACGTGACGGATGGCTACGTGATAGATTGTCGACCGAACCCTGGGTTCGATCGAACCTCAGGAGTTCGGTGAATCAGTCTCTCCCGGTTCGGTGGAGGACAAAACACACTATCGACTGATTGTACGATATTATGAAAAATGATACGACGTATGATATAAGGGTTCGGTGAACGCCCATATGAAACTGGTGGGGTTCAGTACCTCCAACAAGTTTAAGAACCACTGATTTAAATATTTAAGCTCATTATGTATAAATTGTTACAATTAGAAACCAATAATTATAGATCAATATGATTATAAAAAAAATATTTTCAAACGATTTATTGTTCAGGATTCTAGAGAGATATGCTAACAATGATCTTTATTAACGTCGAGTTTAATCCGTAAGATTTTGTAAAACATCACCTCGAATTTTTCAGATAAATCAATTAACTTTGCCGGGAAATGGGGTGAAAAAATGAAATTTCATCTCCCAAAATTTATCGTTCTTAGATAGTTGCCCGACTCGAGGCGTTTAAATAAAGCGGTGATGTGATAAAATCGGAAAAACATGAACTTTCCCGCCCTTAATTTTCGATTATTCAACGGGTCATTTATCGCTGATCCTTTCTCCCAATTCCTGAAGTGTATAATTGCTCCGCAGGGACGAACTGGAGCGAAAAGCTGAATCCAAAATGTACGCAGCAGACATTTTAATGGAATATTTAAATAATTATTAGCGAAATTTTTTGCGAAAGAAAATATCACAGGACAGCAATTCATATTCAAAGACACAAAAGCACGCGATTGTGATAAATAAAAATTTATTTTAAGAGCAACCGAGAGAGACGAGTAGACATTTCATCCTATTCAATTCACATCGCGAACAAAATAATATAAAAAGCAAGTAAAAGAAGTTTCAGTAGAGAAGCTTTCTGAGTGTAAACAACTCCATTTCGGTGCAAAATCAGCTCTTTTATATTTTGTCTACGATTCAAAGGAGCTTAAATTTTGTGATTTTTTTCAACCTGTTTAAGCTCAATTTATACGATTGCAGCTTTATTATTCGGCGAATATATTGCGGTGTTGCGTACAGGGCGGAATATTCAACGAAATTTGATGATTTAGCCCTGGGCCATTCAATTTCAGCGGTTATTAGATTACCTTCACCTCGATTGAATATAATATAATAACAACGGAAATGCTTTTGAATGAAGAAATAATTGCGATTCAAAGGCAAATAATTGTTTTTCACTCGGAACATTCCTTCAGACATTATTGGAATTCGACTTTCCAGCAATTACTTTAGAAGAAAATTGTAAACATTTTTTTTAATAAAGTTAAGATTTGAGCTTTTATTTGATTCTCATGAATCGAGATTTTCAAATGATGAAATGATAATCGCTTAATAAAAATATTGCGGAATTATTCAGACGATGCTGTATAACACGAAAATAAAATTTATATATATATATTTCTAGAATTAATCCGCGTTTTATTATGTTCTCGGAATCACGTAAAATATAAAATAAATTAGACGCTTTATTGGAAACACGAGCTTTTATTAGGAACGTTCGATATCCGGGGCATATTGAAGATTTTATATTCTCAAATCCTAATAATCCATTAATATTGCACGCCAATAAAAGCTGATCGGCAATATCAAATATATATTCGAACAAAAAAAATAAATAAAAGCTTTTCTCGCTCAAAATTAAAGCCGGCCTTAGATAAATAATTTTATTACGCCTCTCAAAAATTATTTATTTTCTTATCCGCCGCAATAGACACAGTAAGTTTCGACCGAGGTTTCGCAAAATCTGAAATAGAAGATATAAGATAAACAGAGGTGGGGTCGTAAAGCGCGGATAATAAAGTGAAAATCGTAAAAAATCTGCATATAAAAAAATTATTCTAGTATATATGATAAAGTATCGTATGGCGGTGCTTTTTTCAGAAAAAAAATATATATCTGGATACATATGTACATGTGAGCCAGGAGGCATCGTTACGGATCATTATGCGAACATTGTTCTCAAGTACGTGATAAAGAGATATGTATATTTTGCCAAAAAAAAAAAACATGAAAAAATCCTTTTTTTTATTTATATGAAGATGAGCAAAAATTTTCCAAGCATTGGATAGAAAATTATTTTTATAAACATTTTTAACAAAGCTATCCAATTTACTCCCCCAAAAGAGCGAAGCTTTTTTAGTAGGGTAGCTTTCAGAGGATAACACTGGTGATGGAGATAGTGTAAAGAAACATCTGAGATGTAGACTTTCACTTTGATTTCGGGATTATTTAAATAATTTTCTAGGATTCGTAAAAAAACTCTATATCGACTAAAGCATCTTTTATGACATATTTTATACTTTCTATATACCAGACCTTGATACGTAAGATTTTCACTATTTTCTTGCTGCGAGCAACCTTACAAGGACAAATATTTGTCTTGGATAAAGAAAAACAGACTACAGTATATATGTTTGACTAGTAAGGACCCTAAATATGCTTTAATAAAGAAATATGTAAGCTTATATTAAAGAAATTACATCTAATATATACAGGGTTTAATTAATAGAATACCTTTATTTATTATTCAATATTAAATTTGTACCATTCAAAGTAGTCTCAATCACATACATCATATACAGTACATTTCTGATTATCCGTGACCGTATTATCCGGTTTAAAAACTATTAATATAAAGAGGAATCTACATAATATCATCCTAATAATAAAACCTTCTCAAACGCGTCTGTAACTCTTAACTTCTTAAATAAACCAATATTACCGTACTGGCCTTCTTAAAATCCCTTGTAGTGAGGATGACCTCGTGATTAAATTATTAAAAATATATAATAATGGATGCAATACAAGTAGAATTTTACTAGATGTCGAGAGATTTTATTTTATTTTAACAAGGACAAAACAAGTGAAATATCCGAGATATGTGAGGTAATGGAAAATTTACAAAGCTTTGAAAATGTCAATAAAGAAAACATTGAATGGTTTCTTATATTCTGTGCTTTCAATATAAAAGTAATGCGGATATTATTTCCAATCTCAAACATGAGAACAAGAAAATAGGGATCCAAGTGAAGTAGATATTATCAATCGTATTCAGTCACAACATTTTATTCGAGTCCATCGCCCAATGGAGATTAATATATAATAAAACTTTCAAAATGAGATTGAAAAATCGTTATAAGATTCTAGTTAGCAAACCAAAATATGTGATAGTATTTTATAACCGACATTAAATTTCTATTATCCGTACGGTACAACCTTAACATAAGCCTGGAAAATCGAGAGCGTACTCTATTTCTTTCTATGCTTTAATAGTATTTTTAATAAATTGGCACATGAATGTTAGATGTCCTTCGATATTATTGTTCATCTTAAGGAATGACGAAAAGTCGCAAGTTACATATCCGCTGAATACGGAGGCTATCCAAGCCTGATTCATTTAGTTTTAGACGCAACTTTTATTCCGCAAGTAAAAAAAAATACGATCAGACAAGATCACATGAAACATTTTCCTTAGCCATCAATAAAATAAGCATCTGATATGGCTACCAATGTCAAAATACGTCAGAGATAGAGGGAAAGAAAACTCATTTTTACGATTTAAGAAGCTTAATATTTTGAAAGAATAACTGATTAATTGATGACAATATTAAAAATAAGGGAAGGTTTATAGCGAAGTTTCAGGAATTCAGATAAGCGGCAATGGCCTTAAAAAATCGCTGTTTAAAAAAATATTATGGAGCCCTAAACTCAGACGCTTTAATGATGTTATGAAAAAATCGGAGAAACACAAATATAAACTTAGAAAAAGCTGGAGAATGAAGGCATGCTGATTTTTTACATCAGAAATTGTATTCCTGATTCATAAGAAGGGTTAAAAAAATAACATTTGCTAAAAAAAATAACATAATTAAAATGAGAAATGTAGAAACACCACAAAAAAATTGTATTTATTCTTAATTAAGAAAAAGGTACACAAGTTCACATTCATATTTAGAGTTAATAATCGATTCTTAACCGTTGTCTATTTACTAATATGTGAAAAACAGCATTTTAAAAGCTCTGCCGATAAGTGATGATACATTCTGAAGATTTACCTCATTTAATATAGGAATTTTGATCCAATCCTGTAATTTTAAAGTGTAAAGCTAAATGACCCAGCATCCCATAATCGATACATTAGTAGAGCTTTCTAGATTTTTCTCTTCATGCTGAAGGATTTATATACAAGAATTAATATTCAAAAAAGAGATTGATGAAAAATTCATTAAAATGGCATCATCAAAGAAAAACAGAATTAATAATAATGAAAGAAAAAAGTTAAATATTTTATCTTAACCCATTCGCCGTCACGGCGACTCTTTATTTACGGCGAATTATTATAAGAATAAAAATAGTTATTCATTATATGCTTAAAAATTTGGTCGCTATTTTTGATGCACATCGTACCGGATGCGAGCGAGAACAAACATCGCTCCCGTGGCAAAAATTTTTTTCGCATTTGCAGACAATAACAATGATTATTTATAATATTTAATCTTTCGACTTTTTAGACAAATAGAAAAAGTCTGTGACATTTAGGATTTATATTAAAAAACTTGGGGTCCAAAATATACCCCATCGGCATGGCTAGGTTAATGACATCCACGTGTCTTAAGATTTCCATTTCCTTAACGACATCCAACAGCTTACAACAAGTAGGGAATGAATTTTTGTTTAGGCACTATATTATTTTAGACATTTTGCACATCATGCCGGATGCGGGTGAGAAAAAACATCGCGCGCGTGGAAACAGCAACAAATATTATTTTTATTCTTTTTCGAAATTGCAGACAATAAAAAGGATAATGACTATTTGTGACATGTAGGATTTTTATTAAAAATCTTGGGGTCCAAAATAGGCATGGCTAGGTTAATGACATCCACGTGTCTTAAGATTTCCATTTTCTTAACGACATCCAACAGCTTAGAACTAGTAGGGAATGAATTTTTATATTATTATTATTTTACACATTTTGCACATCGTACCGGATGCGAGCGAGAAAAAGCATCGCGTGCATGGAGAACAGGAACAAATATTATATTTTTTATTTTTTTCACAATTACAGATAATAAAGGACAATGACTATTTGTGACA